>WKFP01015094.1:1052585-1080429 GCA_011057875.1 Pterocles orientalis
TTTGTATATAGTATTATTTCTAATATTATTGTAGTTTAGTAATTAAATTGTCCTTATCTCAACCCACGAGTCCTCTTTGCCATTTACCTCTTTAATTCTCTCCCCTATCATTGGGTGGGGGCAGGGACTGTGTGAGCGGGTGTGTGTGGTTTGGCCCCCAGCCAAGGGCCAACCCGCCACACAAGGGGAGAGGGTAACCCAGCAGCTGTACCATGCCCAGAACAATTGAGCAACTGTCCTGCCTAATGTTTCACTTTTAATAAGTATTTCTAATTGAAAAGCAAATCATAGAATCATTAATGTTGGAAGAAACCTCAAGGATCATCAAGTCCAATCATCCACCCACACCACCTAACTCGCTAAACCATGTCCCTAAGCACCACATCTACACGTTTCTGAAACACCTCCAGGGATGGTGACTCCACCACTTCCCTGGGCAGCCTGTTCCAATGCCTGATCACTCTTTCAGTGAAGAAATTTTTCCTAATACTTAGCCTAAGCCTCCCCTGGGACAACTTGAGGCCATTTCCTCTTGTCCTATCACTTGTTACTTTGGAAGAGGCCAGCACTCAGCTCACTACAACCTCTTTGCAGGTAGTCATAGAGAGTGATAAGGTCTCCTCTCAGCCTCCTCTTCTCTAGACTAAACAACCCCAGCTCTCTCAGCCGCTCCTCATAAGACCTGTGCTCCAGACCTTTCACCAGCTTCACTGCCCTTCTCTGGACCTGCTCCAGCACCTCAATGTCCTTCTTGTGGTGAGGGGCCCAAAACTGAACACAGGATTCAAGGTATGGCCTCACCAGTGCCAAATACAGGGGCACAATCACTTCCCTAGTCCTGCTGGCCACACTATTTCTGATGCAGGCCAGGATGCCGTTGGTCTTCTTGGCCACCTGGGCACACTGCTGGCTCATGTTCAGCTGGCTGTCAACGAGAACCCCAAGGTCCCTCTCTGCTGGGCAGCTTTCCAGCCACTCTGTCCAGAGCCTGTAGTGTTACAGGGGGTTGTTGTGACCCAAGTGCAGGACTGGCACTTGGCTTTATTGAACCTCATACAATTGGCCTCAGCCCATAGGTCCAGCCTGTCCAGATCCCTCTGCAAAGCTTCCCTACCCTCAAGGAGATCAACACACCTGCTCAGTTTGGTGTCATCAGCAAACTTACTGAGGGAGCACTCAATCCCCTCATCCAGGTCATTGATAATGTTAAACAGGACAGGCCCCAAAACTGATCCCTGGGGAACACCACCGGTGACCGGCCGCCACCTGGACTTAACTCCATTCACCACGACTCTCTGGGCTCGGCCATCCAGACAGTTTTTTATCCAGCAAAGGGTGTTCCTGTCTAAGCCATGAGCCACTAGCTTTTCTAGGAGAATGCTGTGGGACACAGTGTCGAAGGCCTTGCTAAAGTCCAAGTAGATGACATCCACGGCCTTTCCCTCATCCGCTAAGTGGGTCACCTGGTCATAGATGGAGATCAGGTTGGTCAAGCATGACCTTCCTTTCATGAAGCCATGCTGACTGGGCTTGATCCCTGAGTGTCCTGTACATGCCATGTGAGCACACTCAAGATGAGCTGTTCCACTCATCTTGAGTGAGCACACTCAAGACACTGCCCCACAGCCTGTTTCTAGTAAACAAAAGAAGACAAATGCATACCAGACCCAAGGGGTGTAGGAGGAAGAGGAATGCATAATGAGCTCCCAACTGTCATCGCATGGTTTCTCATTCTAGCGGGGTTTGCACTGAGGGAATGGCAGAAAATCTCCTGGGGCCTCACATGGGGAGAGGCCTGACTTAAAGCACTGCATCTAGAAACCTCAGGCCTGACTCTGGTCAGACTTACATGATAACAAAAAATGAAAAAAACAATATAAGACTGTCTCTATAGAGATATGTATAGACATCTTACGGTCTATAAGACTGGGTGGACAAAACAGTTTTTTTGCAATTTCTGGGCAGGGCAAAGACAAGTTGTATTCAAGTATTCCTCTAAGAGCATGTTTAAAGAAGGGCCTGAATCTGACCTGAGTTCACATCCGAAGGTGACCTCAACTTCTGGCCCTGTTGCCCACAGCGGGAGACACCAGCATTCATGGCCACACAGCCGAGCGAACCCTGGAGTTACCTCCAACCTCCTCAGTTTTCACTCATATCCCCCCTCCCTAACCTTCATACATCCTCTTCCAGGCTTTTTTATTTTAAGTTATTAAGTCAGTGGTGGACTCTCAAACATACTAAATATAAATGTGTGGACCCAGCTACGTAAATAAAATGGCCCATGTCGTCAGCATACATGAGGGCAGGGGATCTTTTCCATGGATGGGAAGGCTGAATGCCAAGAAAATCCCAAGCCCTACACTTCTGCAGAGAGAAAGGGAGCCTAAGATTGTTGGAACAGTTGCAACTTTACTTAAAAGAGCTGATCATTTTCTCCGCCTGAGGTGGGAAATGCCAGTTACTAGTAGAGCTAAGATCTGCCTCTAGCACCAGGCAATGGGGACCTGGAGTAAAAGGGTCAGGGGACAGAAAGATGTTTAGGGAAGAATTTTTATGGATGACTGATACGCAGCCAGAAGGGGAAGGATTTTTCCAGTCTCCCTGTCACTGGTATATGTGTACATTGGTGTTAACCAGGGTGCATGCTGTATGGGGGCAGCTCTGAGCATGTTGGGAGTAATTTGTTTGAGTGACTCCCTTCCTGAAAGAGAAGCAGCTCAGACTGGAAAAATAGGTCAGGGGGGCAATTCAGGAGAAGACTGCCAGACAGCTACCTCTCTGTCTTCTGTGCATTGTCCCATGGCAGTGGGGGATCTGACCCCCTGTCAGGCGAGTAGATGTGCTGCGGGCTGTGTGTAGTGTGGTGGGACTGGGTATGCAAATTGTGAGCTCTCACTGCTGCACACCCTCTGCTAGGTTAGAGGGTGACTTTTCTGCCCACTCCATCAAGCTGCCAGCTCTAATACAGTCCTCTGTGCCTCCCCATAGGTACAAGGGGCAGGAGGAAAGTTGTCCAGGACATGTGGCCACCTAAGAGAGTGAGCTTGCAGGGTGGGACAGCAGTGAGAGCACCGCCAAGCTCTGTCTCACTGTCACACTAACAGAGCCCCCAGCCTGCTCCTACTTTTCAGCAGGCACAGGAGGGACCCCACACCGGCTTCAGCGACTGGACCTCAGTGTGATGTGAGGTGCAACACACCGGTGGTAACCAGAATCGCAGGGGATGCCCAAGCCAAAAAAATAGTTCATGGCCAGAAACTTCTGCCCAGACCCAGGGACTCACCCCTGGAGATCTGATGTGCTGGACAAACTCAGGGCAGCCTACTCTTCTCCTTCCAAACTACAGTAACCATGGCAGGGTCACAGGGTTTGCAGAGGAAGCCTCCTCTTTTCTGATCCAGTGCCCTGTGTCTAGACTGGGGGACAGAGAGTTGGTGTTTGGGCTCCCTCCAGGCACTTATCTAAACTCATCCAACCCCCGTCTCCAGGAGGTCTGTCTCCTTTGCTGCTGCTTCTCCTTGCTCTCAGCCTCTTCCTATTCCCAGCCCCAGCTAGGGATGATGTAGCAAACTTTCTGGTTTTGAACCTGTACACTTGAAACCTTTTCAGACAATGAAAGGTGTGATGGATCCTGCTGTGCTTGTTTGCTTTGTGGCCTTTTAGAGGCAACGTCAAGTAAAATGAAGCCCCATAATAAATCCTACTGAACAGGAACTTTTTCATAAATAACCTCTGCTACACAACTTGCAAGTACTTGAGCTTTTCTACATCTCTGCAGCCAAAACCATGTGTTTTGTGTTGCTGCACATAAATCTCTCTGGTTATTTATCTGCATAAATCCTTCCATAAATTGCTCACTGGGCCTTGAAATGGAGCAAGCAGGCTCTTTGATGTATGTCTCAATCACCAGGAGAATCAATCACTGCTGTGTACACCTTGTTTGCTCCTACGCAGGCAGAAGTTACCAGTCCCCTTTGCCAGAAAAGAGGGCAAAAAGTCAAATGGTTTTGATGGATGGATAAATGTCTGTGGGCTGAACCTCATGCACAGAGCTTGTTTATACTGTGAGTTACTAGCACTCCCTCCTCCCACTAGCTGATAAAATACTCTTCCTCCATCTATCCTTATCCTTATGACATATATTCCAGACCAAGAGCCTGCACATGAATATTTGATCCCTTTGTGAGCTCCTTTTACACTACTGGTTTTCCTCCTGTGGTGACAATTCCCCTCTGTACAGGAATAATTAAAACAGCCTTTTTCTGTGGTGTTAAGGTGGTATATCAGCCTTGCTACAGAACCCCTCCACAAAGAGTCAGAACGCGCTCTTCTTCATCACAGCACAACTTTTAGCATTTTTTCTGAGTCCTGTAAATGAATCGTGATCTTTTAGGTTAGAGTTCAGATGACTTTCTTGATTGAGAACTATCATCAGATTTCAGAAAGGATGTGCAGACTCATTGGCAGGCAGGCAAGATTCATCATCCTAAAGTGAGCTGTGCTGCTGGCATGCTGTAGGAGTCTGGATCAAGGCATCATTCTGCCTCAGTTTCCCCATTCAAAATGAAAATGAGTCAGTGCAACAGAAAAACTAAGAGCATTTATTTTATGTTGATTTAGTGCTCCTGTTGGCAATGTTGTTGGGTCTCAATGATGAGAGTCAGCCTGCATATACAGTGCACTATAACACGTCACACTTCTCCAGGGAAAGTAACTCCTTGTGAATGCCCTCTTGCCCTGAAAGTGGCTCCTGCACTGCTGCTATGAGCTGCTGTCTCCCAAGGCAGCAGCTCATATTACCAATGTTTCTGTATGGGGGGCTGAAGTTATGGAGAAGTTGGAAGATGGAGCCACGGACAGCTTGGTCTGCAGTTCAAACACCACCTAGTGTGACAGCCCAGAGCTTGTATCCACTGGCAGCTATTGAGGAAGGAACTGGCTGTCCTTGGGAGCGGGCTACAGGCTATTCAGGGTGCCAACAGCAGCTGAAAAGCTGATTCGGAAAGAGTACGTGTGATCGATTTCATCCCTTCTTCAGCTACATACGAATAGACTGAGGCTGCTCTGGAGTATCTCATGGGTAATTTTTCTGCCTCTGCACTGCTCCTGTGTAGTTATCTTTGGTGCCCTCTGGAATCTGTGCTTTCTTGTGACTTGTGATGTGAGGATGGACTTTTTTTACCACAGCCTATTGCTAGAAAAAAAAAGATGCTATTATCAAAGGTGGGCATGGGTCTTTCAAGCCCCTTATTCACCTCCCTATTTGATCATTCCAGTCCTGCGGGATATCTTGAGGGGTGAGGAATTTCTCAGTGACAGTGAGAAAGTGTAGATGTGTGCTCACATGGATCACATCCTCCCATGGGGCTAAAATCCATGGCCTTCACATCCAGATCACAAGCTACATCTACATTTCAGTAAGTGATCCTAAGCATAGCCTTTTCCATCTGCTCTGCCTGCCTACGCCTGCCTTACCAATCACTTCTAGCTGCTAGGAGGGCTTTGTCACATCAAACTCAATATACTCTGGGGGTGTTTTACACTTCAGCCTAGACATGCAGGCTCTGTGGAAGAAGCAGGTGGATCTATTTTTAGTGTGGCAGTCCATCAAGAAGCACTGATGCCAGCTTCAGCATGACAAGTCTCTCCTCCTGCCACAGGCTAACTGCTTCATGGTGGGGGGTTTCTGCATGTGTGGGCAACATGGATGGTCTATGTGACATGTCAGCTCATCTTTGAACACGCCTGGAGTCCCTGCAGCCATCACATGGGAGCAGCTCACAGCGAGGGAGTCTGACACAGCCCACGCTACTGCAAGAAAGGATAGGAACCAAGGGGCAGCAGGCATATAGAGGATGTGCAAGGACATGTGCAGGGTGTAGCCATGCCTCAAGATGACACATGCAGCTCCCTTCATGTCTTCCTTCCCTCTTTATGTGTCAAGTTGAGGTCTCCTGTCATCTACCCGAGAACCAAGATCAGGCTCCCAAAGACCATAAATTCCCAGAGAAGAGGGACGAGGCCCTCAAGTCCCCACCATCAAGCCCAGCATTGAGCTCTGCTCCCTCTGCCCTGGGCATGCCACAGCAGCCCCATCACGCTGAGGCTTGCCCTTCGCCCCACTCCCTCTCAGTGGAGGTGAGGACCTAGCAGATGGTGGAGACCAGCTCCTTTGCTGTGTTGTCCCTCAGCACAGTGGAGGCAGTCCCACTGGAGAGGGCTGGTGCCTGTGACACTGGAGATCAGATGCATAGTAAATAAATCTGCTTTTGACAGTTCTTGTTATTACAGCTTGGTTTAAGACACACACATGGGTTTTCATACACACACACGTATGCGAACATTCTGACCACACACCCCTCTGCTGAGCATTATGCAAAATACCTGCAGGCTCAGAGAACAGTGCCCAGCCATCCCAGTATGAGTGGGGTGGTAGCAAAGGGGATACCAATCCCAGTCATCCTGACACAGAGCAGAGCCCTGGGGGATGGCTGACCAGGAGCCCCTCAGACATGCTGCTGCAGGGGGCCAGTGTTAGTCCACTTTTTGGAAGGCCTCTAAGGTTGGTGTCAAACAGGTGACCAAGTAGAAAGGAAGTTTATGACGACGTGCTGGGAGGCCCTCTTCTGAGCAAAAGGACTTAGCTTGGGGTCAGGAACAGGAGGCTTGCAGGTTTTGCAGGGAAGGCAGGAGCCACTAACAAGTCAGAGGCACAGTCTTCTTGGACCATTGGCCCTCATCCACCTGGTATCAGGTGCTGTAGATGTCCCTTTCCCCTGGTAGAACACCTATGCCATCCCACACCAGAGTGTGATAAACTTTATTAACACCAGATGAGAGTTCACCCCGTCTATTGCCAGGAATAAGGCAATGCCTCTTCCTCATGCCAACTGTGAGAAGGTTCCCAGGAGAGGCTATGAGCACAAAGGCTCTTCACCACCCCCTCCAGCTCACCCCCTCTGCTGGGGATGGCTGTCCTACAGGGGGCAAACAGAGCAGTATGCTGCTAAGCTTTGACCCTATCCCTGGTGGGGTGGGAAATTCCCAGAGGAGCGGACAAGTGTTGTTCAGCAGCATGTTGGACACTCTTTGGTCACAGAGCATAAGGCAAAACAGACCAGTTATTGACTCATGTTCACTGGGGCTGTTGGCTCTCCCCCTTCAGGTCCATGTGATGTCTGTCTTTCTTGTTCAGGCAGTAAAACTTTACGGTGCTTTCTCATCACACTTTGCAGAGGGATGGCTGCAGCCTGCCTGTTGTAGGAGCAATTGGGCTGGTGGTGCGGTGGTGGGACCCTGCTGTCCCCTGCCGGGCATCCCCAGCACGGCTTGCAGCACTACCCCAGGTTTGAAGACTCCAGTGGGAATTATTTAGTGGTACAGCAAAGAAAGGGTGGGGCCATGTCGTGGGTTAAGAGAGAGAGAGTTAATTTTTTTTTTCTTTTCCTTCTCTTCATAAATAGCTATCAAGAAGCTATGTTTTGGATTCTTGCTCGGGAGAAAACGTTTATTGCCAGGATACTATAAAGGACAAAAACGTTTATTGCCAGGATACTATAAAGGACAAATACATTCAGCCTCTCTCCCCTCCACAGATAGAGAGAGGCGGGGGGGAGAGACAGTCCGGCTTCTAGCTTGGGATTTGCTTTTAGGTCAAGATTGAGAAGCAGACTGATCAATTATTCCCTCCCATACATATCATACCCAGTATATAGGTGAGGACCCCTACGGGAGTTCTCTCTCTTTCACTTCCCTTGGGCTCCGGATCATCTCACTTCATGTACCTGCATTCATTCTCCCAAGGCCTTCCCCCCCCCCCCGCCTCCCACACGCCGTTAGCTCTCGGCCCGGGACGCTCGTTATCTCCGTTCCGTGAGTTTCGGGATCCTCCCTCTCCAGGGGGATCATTAGCTGTTTTTCCCCAGCTTCGGTCAGCTCTCGGCCTGGGACACTTGGGCTGTTATCTCTGTTCCGTGAATGTCTCCGGGAGCGGTGCACCCCTCTCTTCCCCCCCTTTTTGGGGGAATTGTGAGTGCGGTTTCTGGGGATCATTAGCCGGCAACAGGCTGAGCTTTTGGGGGGGGCAGTATCATTGTGTATCACCCATTCCCTCCCTCCTCCGGGGTCACTGACTGGGAGCAGGCTGGGCCTTTGGTCATCGGGTGGGGGGGCAGTATCATTGTGTGTCACCCATTCCCTCCCTCCTCCGGAGTCGTTGGCCGGGAGTGGGCTGGGCCTTTGGTCATCAGGTGGGGAGGGGCAGTATCACTGTGTATCACATTGCATATTTGTATATAGTATTATTTCCAATATTATTGCAGTTTAGTTATTAAATTGTCCTTATCTCAACCCATGAGTCCTCTTTGCCATTTACCTCTTTAATTCTCTCCCCTATGATTGGGTGGGGGCAGGGACTGTGTGAGCGGGTGTGTGTGGTTTGGCCCCCAGCCAAGGGCAACCCGCCACAGGCCTGCTTATAATTTTCTCTGCTTATGTGGCTTCAGGCTCCTTAGTGCCATGTTTTGCCCCTGCCCCAGCAGGTGAGGGAGGTCTGCCAAACCAACCTCAGGATGCTCTCAGTTTGTTCAGACTGCTTTGGAAATCTGTGGAACACTGGTCATACAAGGCAGAGTGAACCTCCTGCTGACTGGAAGATGCTTGTACTCAGTGAAATCACAGTTGCAATTCATTCACCGCAGCACTCTTGCAGCACCACCACCTTTTTCCCCACAGCCTTCCAAGGGCAGCCGCTCAGCTCAGGTGCTGCACTGTGGCCTTGGTCACAGAAGAACAGCCACAGTGGGCATGCCACAGCAAAATGACTTGAGCAAAGTGTGAAGGAGGGAGAGATGAAGGTGGGGACTAACATCACCATGAAACCCTAACACTGAAATAAAATCCTCTCAAATCAAACCATGTATCACTGGAAGCAGTCTGTAAATGTGAATACTGGCTGGCAGCCAAAGTGCAAATGGCAAGCCTCTGTGCAAGGGAAGTGGCTTAATGTGCAGTGGGGATCACTGCTATTACATGCTCCAGAACAGGCTGCGCTGGTGCACACGTCTTGCAGTGCCGGTTACAAGCTATTAAACCTCACTAAGGTCATAAATTCTCAGTCCTCTGCATAAACTCATTCCTAAAAACCTCACCAAAACACACTCAAATGGCTCACAGTTTCATTGAGGGGATCATCTCCCCACTTTAAATGAGACAGAATGAGAAGAGATCCTTCTACCAAGAAAAGTTAGGTTCATGTGAGGTTGCTTTGTAGGAGTGCTAGCCAAAAAATGGAAGGAAGAAGCTTCTAAATGAGTGTTGGTACTAAGCAAGCCTGAGGATACCTGTCCTCTCCACTCCATGCTCCTCTCGTGGGCTCTGGAGTGAGAGAAGCACTAGTGCACCAGTGAATAGCAAGTGGAGAAGACAAGTTAAAAATCTCCCCACATGGGGAACAAGGGCTCTCAGGAGGGCTGATGGAGGTCCACTCAGAGGACAGAGGCTGGGTAATAGCTAAGGGAACACTGGAGGGAGACAGGAGGTTTAAATTGTTAACATATTAATCTGGCTTTCCCATATAGGTTCTGTTCCTCAATCCCCACCACCATCACCCATAAATTTGCATTTATTTTAAACCCTGGGGCTTGTTGCTCTCAAGAAAGGAAACATTGCTGTCAAGGGCACTGAGACAAAGTCATTTAGTTTCTGGGTGAGAACTCAGTACAGCTTAATAAGAACTCCAGAGTAACTGACCCCAGTGCACTGCACTGCCCATGTTGGCAACAGGGACCCCTGCCACAATAGGATGCAGCAGCTTCTTGCTCCACTGAGAGATGCTGTGTGTTGCTGAAGAGTGGGTGCTGACAGCACTCAGGATCACACTGTGGCGTTTGCTGCTTTTCTTCAAGCCTAAGCTCACAGCTCTATGTGATTCTGAAAGGCTCTTATGTCTTTCTTTCATCTGTTTGCTTTTTAAGTAGTTTTCTAGCTTTCGTATTTGTAAAGAAATGCCTTGAGGTTCAATACATCAATTTAAAAAAAAAAAGACAGAAAGGAAAAAGACACCCAGATTATTTGCACAACCTCAGGGCTCTTAAGATGGTTTGGTGATTTCCAGAAGTGGAGGGTGCTCCTGGAGCGCACAGCAGTGAGCCACGAGAGGGCATGGGGATCATCCGTGTGGTGCCTGGCCACAGTGAGGAGGATGGCAGGGTGCCCCGGCAGGGCTCTTCCCCAGCATTCATGTGACCTTCCCTGCTGGCCTGCTTCTGTTCCCCTCTTTGTGTCCCTCTTGAAAAGGAAGTTTTGACACACCACTGAGTCATCAGATGTGGAAAGCCCATAGTTCCTTCAAACACCCATGGTGATATCGGAGGACAAGGGGAAAAAGGAACACCCAAAGGCAGTGCCAGTGCTGGAAGGCAAAGACACTTTTTCTGTCAGCATCATTGAGTACTGCCCCTCAGGATGCTCTGGGAGCTCTGCTCTGGTGGGCTTTTCCATTTTTGACATGGAAAATGTGTTCCGCCCCCAAACCTTGTCAGCATTACCTGCTGCAAAATCCCTCCCACCTGCCACCTTGTAAGTGTTCAGAAAAACACTGTCTGCAGCTATTTGCACGAATTAGGAACCCATTTAATGAGCTCAGGCATTTGGCTGTCCTGGGAAAATCCCAATCTGAAATACAGACCAAGATCCTATGGAAGAAAAGATGTCACTGTGCCCTTGGACCAAGTCATCTCTACCCCTGGGACATGTCAGTATAAACCATACTGGCCAGGTTCAGCTATGTGTTCTAAAGCAGGTGAAAAGGGATCACGGGAGACAGGCTTGGCTGGTTGCCACCTCCCCACAGGGCTGCCTGTGCGTGCGCTGAGCGTGATTCTCCCAGCCCCTTGCCACCACCGCTGCCAGCTTCACAGCGAGCACAGCCAGGGGCAGGGGCTGCAGTGACATGCCCAACACTGGACGCAGCACAAGGTGAGCTCACTGACCTGTGAACCCGCTGCCCCGCAAGCACCAGACATCCTCGCTGCCCACAGGGACTGTGCTTCTGCTCACACACCCCTCCTGCCAGGACTACAATGACCAGGTGCTGCTGCCAACACCGTCTCTTCCCTGGACAGCAGCAGGTGGGGATCGAATCAGTAACCCCCCAGTGAGATGCGCTATGTTCACTCACAGAGGCATGTAGGGCTGGGGTCCAGAACAGGCCAGTGCTGTCCCATCTTGGCCTTCAGACATGCCTAGGACTGCCCCTCTCCAGAGGCAGTGTGTCCTGCAGAGACAAGCCAAGGACCGCTAAGCTATCTACCAAATCCAATCCAAAGGTGTAAGCATACCTTTGCTATATGTGTCAGGACACTTGTGTGACCCCGGTGCCATTCGAATGTCTCTGGTGACTACAACACAGAAGTGCATTTCACTGAGCTTCCCAAGAAGAGGGATACACATCTCCCCTGCTATGGTTGGCCTGGGTCTGTAGGACTTTTGGGAACAGATCAGATCTCCTTGTTCCTGCGGTTGCACATCAGCCCAGATGCTGCCTGAGCTGTGCCACTCAGAGCCAGGCAAAATCCTCACGGTGAGCAGCAGCCATGGCAGGGGCTCAGCTGCAGAAGGCAGCAGGGCTGGGGTGCCCTGGGAGCCTCGTGACTTGCCAGAAATGTGCTGCTATCTTGCCAAGAGCAAATATCACCATCCTCACAAATGGTTAACCTGCCGGGAGCTGCACAGCACTAATGACTTCGCATGCATTTAATCAGCTTGGGCTTCCAGAGCTTCCTCCTCGGGAGCAGGAAAGGCTGTGCACCCCGGGTGCAAATGCTCCCAAAGCCGCACCCCCCCTACCCTTACCAATCATTAATCACCCCGGGAGCAAGCAGCAAGCAAGCAGGAAAAGGCCAAGACTCCGCAGCCCCCGTGGGAGCAGCGGGAAGCAATGCTGACTGGTTCCCTGTGGTGACAGCTTGCTCTCCGACCACCCTCCCCTGGGAGGCCCCGGCAGAGGTGTCCAGTCGGCAGGCACTGCCCTTTCCTGCAGGAAGGTCACTTGGTCCTGGGTGTGGGAGGCTCTGCCTGTGGCTGGGAGCTGCTGGGCAAGGCGTGAGGCGAGTGCTCTGAAGAGGAGCTTCTGCCTGGACAGAACTGCAATCTTCATCTCTTCACCATGCGGCACAAAGCGCTTTGGAGTGCCCTGGAGTACACTTGCCGATTGCTGGGCATCTCCACTGCAGCAGGTAAGAGCAAGCTCATTTTTCCTTCAGTGCTGAAAGACACTGAGCAGATTTTGGGACCCCTGAGCTGTCTCCCTGCCTTTTTCCAGGTGGAGCCGCTGCCCCATCCTAGGAGGGGACAAGGAAACATAGTCACTTTTGCTTTGAGACCCAGGGAGGGAGAGTACTGTGTACCTGGCTAGGCTCTTCCCAAATGCTGTGGGAGGCACAGTGAGACATCAAAAGGGAAGAGCCACCTTTCAGTACTGCAGAGGACAAGTTGGAAAAGCACAAATGAAAACCAAAACTAAATTATATTTTTGTAAAACGGACAGGGGTACAGGCAAGGAGTGAATGAGACTGAAAAGCAAAATATTCATGGCTGTGCAAAACTGACAGGCTGCTCTGTGGGATGTGGAACTGAAGGAGGAGCAGCTTGCGCTGTCCACACTGAGTTGTCCTGTGCCAGGCAGGACAGAGAGGTCCCAGCCATGGTGGCACAGCTACAAGTGTTGCTCTGGCTCTCTAGCAACCCATCAGGGAGTGGGGTCAGGAAGGAGTTCAGGTTTATAGCTGCAGTACAAAGATCATAAATTCACCCACCTGGTTAGCTGCATCCTCTCACCAGCTGCCAGGGGCTGCTTGTGAACAGTGTCCTCTGGGTTTGGTGACACATCCAAGTGCTTGGTTTCAGATTAAATGCAGGTGTTTTTGAGCTGGATGCCTCAGGCACATCATCTCACCCAGAAGGACTGAACTGTTGTGAATAACTCTCTCACCCTGGGCATCTCTGGATGAGATGTGAGGAAACAGCTAACACAGAGGGCTCGGGGGTTCACACTGGCACTGCTGGTGGCTTATGACTACAGATGGTGCCTGTGGTTCCTGTGTCAGACCCCTGGGAATTTCAGATTCAGACACTGCAGAGTAGGTCACAGCAGGTCCTCCTACCTCCTCATTTCTTTTATCAACTGCAGACAGCCATGAGAGACACTTTGTTCAAGTAAGGGGCAAAGTAGAAATCACAAACGTCAGCTGAAGACAGCACAGGTCCCCAAGGACACCCAAAGCCCAGCTGGGACTGTGCCCTGGGATGTTCTTTAAGTGACTGATAACAAGCAGAGATTTGAGTCTCAGAGTTTATACAAACTCCCGGTAAATAAGTGCACATGAGACTGTAAGAGATAGGAGCTGGAACATGAGTTCAGCACATGAGACTGTAACAGATAGGAGCTGGAACACAGCTTTAAGCAGCAAATACAAAACTTCCTTTCTCCACCTTGTTCCCCTTGGATCCACATGAGTTCCACGATGGTCATATTCTGCCTTAAAGCTCCAAGTAAATGCAAAGAAACCTTTCTGGGAGAAAACATGAGCTTGTTGCCACGAGAAAACTAAAGCTAGAATGGCAAAATTGAAAGTAGCTTAAAATTTGGAAGTGTCTTAGTGGAATATAATCTCTCTGTCCCCCGCTTGTTTTCTTTTCATCATTTTGCATCATCTGCACCTCTTTCTGTACTTCTTGAAATGAGCAGTGCAGTTGTCTCTCTGCTGGGTATTGCAGAGCGTAGACAGCTGCACTACCATTCTCTGTGCTTTGCTGTAGCTCTCATGCATTCCCAGTATCACCTGACTTTCCTGAAAGGCCAGTGAAGAGTGGGAGGTGCCTGTGTTTTATTCTTCTATGTGTCTCAATGGAGTAAGAAAACAGCTTGATGCAGTGTTTAGTGCCTGATGAGATGTGTGAGGTTTTTGCATGAGATGGAAACCATGCAGAAGAGAATCCCATGGGTTTTGTTTGGAAAAAAAGAGAAAATGAAAGGGAGAGGAGAGTGCATCAGTCTCACTAATTGATTCGGAGAAGGCCTGGCCAGCTCCATAAGCAGCTTGCAAATGCAGAAGGTACCCACATAATATAAACCTCCCCTTCCCCCAGGATCTTGGAGTGTGATGGCTGTCTGCAATGGTGGGGCTACAGGGTTTCTTGCGTGTGAGAAACCAGACAGCCCTGCTCTCAGCAGAGCCTCATGAAGAGTGATCAAACAGCCCTGCAATTCACTGCAGTGTTTGAGGCATCTCTGTAGTTCAGAGATTTTAGGCCTTGTGATATCTGCATCTAGGAGAGAGTACTTACTTATTCCTTAATTCTCATGCTTTCAACCATTTAATTCCTCATCATGTGCCTTGGGCCACATGGTTTGGATAAGATCCAAATCAAGGCAGCAACTAGTCCAAACAAACACCTCAGAAACAGTCCTTTGCTTCTTGCAGATTCTTCATCCAAACAGCTTTGTGGATAAAGCAGAAGCTGTGCAAAATGAGTAAACCTCCCCATCCAGAGCAGAGACTTAGGTGTAACTCCACCTGGAGTACTGCATTCAGCTCTGGGGCCCCCAACATAAAGAAGACATGGACCTGTTGGAGTGAGTCCAGAGGGCCACGAGGATGGTCAGAAGGATGGAGCACCTCATGTATGAGGACAGGCTGAGAGATTTGGGGTTGTTCAGCCTGGAGAAGAGAAGGCTCCAGGGAGACATTATAGCATCCTTCCAGTACTTAAAAGGGGCTACAGGAGGGATGGTGAAACACTCTTTGTCAGGGAGTGCAGTGATAGGATGAGGTGTAATGGTTTTAAGCTAAAAGAGGGTAGATTTAGATTAGATATTTGGAAGAAACTTTTTACTGTGAGGGTGGTGAGACACTGGAACAGGTTGCCCAGGGAAGCTGTGGATGCCCCATCCCTGGAGGTGTTCAAGGCCAGGCTGGATGAGGCTTTGAGCAACCTGCTCTAGTGGAGGGTGTCCCTGCCCATGGCAGGGGGTTGAAACTCCGTGATCTTTAAGGTCCCTTCCAACCCAAACCATTCTATGATTCTATGAATTCTTCATCCACAGGGAACGAGTTAATGAATTCCACATTTGTAGGGAAGATTATAAAGAAGTGTTCTCAGCCACAAGACAGCAAAGGACAATATTTTGCATTTAGGATTACACATCTCCTACAGCTTCACAGCCCTCTGATGAGACTGATTTCCCTTTGCCTCTGCTCAGGGCAGGAGAGGCAACCTCCACAGAGAAAAGTGGCCCATGGGCCCCATGTGTTCCCCAGCTGACAGGGGCTAGCAGCTGCAGGTGTCACAGAGGGAACCAAAGCAAGATTACAGTCACCCCAGCGGGGCTTTGCTTGGCCGGGATGAGAGAGTTGTGTGCTCAGGCATTGACCACCTTGCAGGCTTGATGGGCTCTGGTCTGCATCCCTGTTTGGGAGCCTGGTATCCTCCTCCAGCTGAGCCAAGCCACAGCTCAGATAAATTAAGCCAACTGGCGCCTCAAGCCTTGGCCAGCATGCATTGAGCAGGTTCAGCAGTGAACCACCTGAGCACCAGTGGATGGGCAGGGACTGGTCAGTGAGATGTGGAGCCACGAAGTGCGATGGGAGTGCAATGACTGCCTAGAGTGATGCCCTGGCCCTGAGACTGGCCACTTGTGCACTGTGACCGGTTGGCTGCTGACCAACCAATGTGCTGCAGGTGCTGGGAGGCACTTCATTTTTGCACCATTTTGGAAAAAGTCTTGTGGAGAACGGAAGGATGTTGAAGGAAATTTTCCATCCCCTGAAGCTATTGGCCCCCAACAGCCAGTCCAGGGAAGACTTTAGCCTCAGTAATACTCTTAATCCCATTTAAACTGATTCCTCAGTGTGCTGTGCTGGCCGGGGCACTGCGGGGACATTCATTGCCTGTTTTTAATCTGCCTGCTCCCGTTATATGTTTTTTGTTTGGCTGGCTAAGGATCTTGATGCCATGGCTACAGCCCTTTGTGAAGGCAGCTGGCCTGGTTCCCCTGTCCTCCTGCTGCCCTGCAGCCACCTGTTGGGTGCAGCAGGCCTGGGCAAGCACGGAGAGCAGAGAAGTGAGGCTGACAGGCACTGGGGGGACCTGGCCAGAGAGGTCCCCAAACCAGGAGGGAGGCAGATGTGGATGGGCAGTGGGAGGAAAGTTCCTGTGACAGTCGTGATGGAGCTGTGTGATAGGGGGTGGAAAAGACACAGGACACCTCTGCTCACCTCCCCCAGCTGTCCAATGCCAGCTATATCCCCAGAGCACCTCTCTCCAGCTCATATAGTGGCACAGCTGCCATGACAGGGATACAGCTGGGGTGGGTTTCTGGGCTGTATGTCAAGGCCAGCATTCAGCTCTGAGTCCCCTGGGTTGGTGTGTCAGAATGAATCACTGGTGCTGGCAGTCCTAACGTGCTGCACAGCATGGGAGGAGCAGCATCTCCAGCCTCTGGGGAAACCAGGGCATCGATCCTGGGAGCTTGTGGGGCACCACGGAGCCAGGAACCAACCCTGCAGACATCATGTTTCCTGCCTTTTCTTTCTAGTGCTGATTGGTGTGGGCGTAGAAACGCTGCAGAGAGGACAGTTCAAAAGCCTGGCTTTCTATCTGCTGTGAGTATTTTTGCCCATGGAATCAGAGCTGGTGGGGGTGACATGTTCAACCCCTCCATGATATGTAGCATCAGAGTGGACTGCAGCAGCAATAGGGAGCAGTGTCCAAGGATTTGGGGAATTCAGCTCTCCATCTCTAGGTTTCAGATAAGTAAGCTATTTCTGTTAGAGAAAGCGATGTTACTGCGTCACCCATGCTATTGCAGACCCAGACAGGCCAGAGGTGACACCGGCTGCAAGCTGACTGCCTGGGGCAGAGGGGCTTTGAGCTCTCCTCCACAAACCAGCCGAGCAGAGGGTGTGCAGACACTAGCATACAGACTCTGTTGTGAACTGGATTCTAAACCCTGGCCCTCTTACGCCCCTTCTGCCTTCCGGAGAGCATACTCAAGCCCAGCCCTGCCCCCCTGACAGCTCCACCTTTCAGTTTTTCAGGGGTTGCAGTTACTGTCTGTGAAGGCTTCTTCTTTAT
The DNA here is from genome assembly GCA_011057875.1 of Pterocles orientalis. Taxonomy (NCBI): domain Eukaryota; kingdom Metazoa; phylum Chordata; class Aves; order Pterocliformes; family Pteroclidae; genus Pterocles; species Pterocles orientalis. The sequence goes on from WKFP01015094.1 coordinate 1,069,725, forward strand.
CAGTTTGTTCCTGGAGATGTGCTTCACGTGAGTAGACTCTGTCCAGTCTTCTCTAGCCTTGGTGGGACCTCCTTAAGGCAATTTACCCCTTACAGGGAACACCAGACCTAGATGAGCTGCAAGTGCCAAACCAAGGGTCCTGCCCCTACTGCCATGGCAAGTGCACTCAGGCAGGGGGGAGGTAAGTGGGGCTACATCCACAGCCAGTTAAGCCAGTGTTTTAACCCAGGCTTGTGCCATGATTTGCTGAGCATCAGCATGATAAACCCTGGTCTGCAGCACCTGCTTAATACACCCTATGAAGCCCTACAATGGACCAGGGTTAAGGGAAGAGCCAGACCCCCAGGGTGAGCTGCAGCTCCTTCCCAGAGACAGCATGGAAGTTTAAGTTAGAATGCAGGAAACCCTTATGTACTTCTCAGAGGCTAAGCACTTCTGCTGTCTTTCAGCATAAACTCAAAAGCCATGATAGCTTAGAGGCAATGTGTTACTCTAGCTAGTAGGTACTCAACTAGTTTCCAGGTGGGCAAACACACCAAGGAAAGATGTCCTGAGATGCTGACCTCTGGCAGATGTAGCCCCTGGCATCTTCCACTCATGGGAAGGGCTCAGGCTCTGCTTACCATCCCTGACCAATACTGTGATTTCCTGGCAAGCCAGAGTGAGGATCTGAACTTTAGATGGGTGGTTGTTAAGTCCAAATCTTCTTGCTATTTGCTTGGTGCCCCATCCCACCAGGACTTTTCTCTCTTCCCAGATATGAGCCTGACTCCCTGGTACAGGCCTGCTGGAAGAGAGCTAGACGCCCGGGGAGCTTCCAGAAATTCCTGGGGTACACACTGCTATCAGTGGCTTGTTTCCTGCATCCTGTCCTTGTCTGGCATGTCACCATCCCTGGTGAGGAGCCTATGCTGGGGTGGGGAGTAGTGCAGGTGGAAGAGGAGCATGGTCTGTCTGAGACCAGGGAGGGTGGGGAGGTGCAGGGTGTGGGTCAGTTGCAGGGACCACTGAGCTAGCTGGACCAAGCACTGCTTGGTGAGCTCTCCACTTTGCTCCAACCCTCAGCCAACATGACCTTCTCCCCAGGGTCCATGCTGGTGCTCACTGCCCTGGCCTACTTCTTGCTGAGCAAGAGGAAGAAGAGCCCAAAGCACAAGGAGACGGCAGGCCAGTACGTGGACCCTTCAGCAACCGTTGCAGCCCCAACCATTGCTGGTGACACTGAGCAGACCTACACCTTCCACGGGGCCCAGAGGGAGCAGCACTGCTCACTGCTGGGCCACATGAAGAGCATCCTGAAAGGGGACAAGGACAAGAGCCTGGCCACAGCAGCTCCTGCCCAAGCAGTGGCTCTTCCAGGCCCACGCAAGCAAGTACACTTCCAGGAGAAGGTGGTGCAGATCATCCCTTCTGTCAGCGAGAGCTTGGAGGACGTGGAGAGCGAGGCTGAAGAGACCACGTCGGACACAACACCCATTCTCACCCCGCCCGATGCACCTGTCATCCTCACTCCCCTCAGCCCCACAGGCCTCTTTTGAGCCCTCAGCAGGAACAAGGACAGGGCTGATCTGCTAACCATGCCCCTGGCATCTCTCCCTGCCACTCCAGCAGCCAAGGTGCCCCAAGAGATGGTCCTCCTTCCCCTCTCTGCCTCCAGGGTGAGAACTGTGTCACCCTCTTTTCAAGGGGTTGCCTGCACTATGTGGTCCCACACCTTGTGACAGGGCCAGTGGCAGTCCCCAGCCCTTGCAGCACCATGCCCCGGGGACAGGTGGTGGTTCACCCAGGGCAATGCCAGGACAGTAAGGTTTCTGCTCCTGTGGCCTCACATGTGGGTCACCCCTCTGTTACAGCACTACACATCACAGAGGCTTGCTCCTGCCTGACACCACAGCTGTGGTATGTGCCCCCACTAGTCAGGAGCAGGCAGGAAGAGGGGACACCGCCATCCCCCCAGAGCAGCCTCTGGTGCTGGCAGGTGTCGTCTCCTGCTCTCTTTGTGCGTGGAAGCTCTCACGGCTGGGACACATCCAGCACAGGGCACCGCACCCTGCAGGCTCCCTCACAGCACCTGCACCAGCTGTAGCAGGCCCAGAGTATCCGAAACATTGTTTCAGAGGTGGGCTGAGACCAAGCTCATCCCTGGGTCTAGCCCCCGCTAAGTGCCCTACCCTGAGACATCCTCCAAGCCCAGCAGGGAAATCACCTCTAACCCTGGGGACACCTAGGCACAGGCAGGGAGGACCCTGCAGCTTCCTTGTGTCCCCTGCCTGGACAGCCCTCTTGAGTTAGAAGAGCTTTGGGATGATGTGGCAGCTCAGGTCGTGAGGTTCAGCACCACACTGGCACAGCAGACCATGTATAATTCCCTGTGTGTGTTAATTACGGGCCCCAGAGTGCAAAGGCAATAACAGAATTACAATGCTGTCCTACCAGTCCCCTCCATGCCAGCTCTTCCCTGAACCCTTTGAGGACCATTCATCTATAATCAGGCATTTCTCTCCTGTTCAACTCATCCCCTTGGCTATCTCCCACCTGAGGACAAGACTTTCTGCTTCCAGATGGTAAATGCTGTCTGTGCCTGCAGATATCACCACTAAGACCCTCTCATCAGCATAAGGCAACTCTTTTGGCTGCATATGGGAAAAAGTTCAGGGGGTGGGGTTTTATCGGACATGAAGCCGTGATATCACCGCTGCTGAGATGAAGAGTTGTCACTGCCCTGAGTCCAGACAGAGAGCATTGGGGTGAGGTGTTGGTAAAGAGAGAAGATCCCTAAGACCTCCTTAGACTATTTATAAGGTAGAAACCAGCTGGGCTGTCTGTTTTCCTTGGAAATACATTATTTCTTATTTTTAAAATCTCAGCTCTCTGAGTCACAATCAACATGTTCATTTACGAAAGCAGCATAATTTGAAGTGAGAAAATGTGAAGTGTAAGCCTTCAAAAGTCAAAAGGCAATTGAAATAAGAGCCCAATGCTGCTTTCTAATAAAATTAATTTTAATTTTTAATTTAATCTTTACTCCTAATTTGGGAAATGAATGGGGAAGAAGCTGGAAGATACTGACTCACAATATTTGACTGTGTTTGATAATGAAACTACTCTGTCCACAACAGTAGCTTATGAATGGTTCCACGCACTGATCATTCCTACAACCAGACATGAACAAAAAGCTCCTTCTTGCATTACCAACATTTAAAATTATAGCTGGTATCAATCTGTTCTAATCACAATACATGGATTAGAGACCTCCTCCTTCTGGCTGCACAAATTAACTTTCCACCCCATAATTGCATGTTGGGGAAGAGTCATATACACATCTGCCTTTAGGGAGGTTTCACACCTCACTAAATGTCTTCAGAAAATTATGCCCATTTACAGCTTAATGTTGCATGACTGATAGCATCAAGCCCAGGATCCAGCCACAGCTCTACCATCAAGCTAGTGTATTCATCACATTAAGAAATAAAACTATTTTCTTCTAAAGCTGGTGTTCAAGCAGCATACCTGTATCAACAAAGGTCCCAACCCAGCCATGCTGACAGGGTACCTGCCCTAGCCAGGTCTGCCCCAAAAGGCTGTGCTCAAAGCTGGGTACCCAGCTCAATCACACATCTGCTCTCCTATTAGACCTGGTCTCATTAGCAAGCTCAGCTTTTTGCATCATCCAAGGCTCTTCTTTGAATATTGCATAACTAATTACACACAGAGACATCAGGTTTGTTCAAAAGACACTGCTCCCAATAGATCAAGGGATCTGCTGATGAGAGAAAGACCACACTTCTGCAGTCTCTAGACCTGAGCAAAGCTCCAGGGCAGCCTGGGTGGGGACAGTTGCTTTGCAACAAATTTTATCCTTCAGTCCTTAATCAGCCCTGTACTTCAAACCAGTAGGGCAGCAGGGCCAGCTGCTGGCAAGGGGAGAAGCAATGCAGTGAAAGCACCTGTAGCACCTTGCAGTGTGTGGGGAAAAAAATTCATTGCTCTGTGAAATGCACAATATGACTTTGTAACCGTTAGAGCCTGCAGAAGTAGGTATTTCAGTTTTTAGGCTCATCTTTTGAAAGTCTGTTGTAGATTTCCCTTACGAAGCGTGACTGGGGGAAGCTACAGGTGAGGTGGTTGTTTTAGCCTTCCTGGAGACAGCACCAGACCTGTTTGCTTTTCTTGTGTTTTGCCTGGCTTTTCTCCAACCCCACACCTAGCTGGCTCTATAGATGAAGGTTGGAAAAAAAGCTGCTTGTCTTTTCTGTGGTATTAAATTGCCTGTTCAGTTAAGGTTCATGGCTGGCTCACCCTGCCATAAGCCTGCACCAGTGCCAGGAAGTGCTAGGACTACAGGGATGGAAGCAGGATGCTCCAGAGGCAGGTGAGTTGTGTCCCAAACAGCAGCAGGCGGGTGCTCTCCTGCCATGGGGGCTGAGCTGCTCACAGGATCACTCCTGCCAATACTCTGTACATCCCCTGCTCTGCTCCTCACCTCTCATCCCAGCCCTGGTGCTATCTGCCAGCTCCATTGCCTGGCAGAGCTTGTTAGCTCAGATGAAATATAATTAGGAAAAAGAAAGCGTGTGACTAACTTCTGGGGCAATGAGCCACATAAATTAATGGAAGGAAGGGCCAGCCACAAAATGAAGGGAATGGGGAATAAAAACATCCCTTTCAGAGGCAGCAGGCTGTCAGAGCAGCTCAACTGCTTAAAGAAATGCAGCCTCCGGCTTTCTTTAAAATCCCAGTGCAAAGGAAACATTCAGTCCCAGGGGGTGTCAGATGACTTTGGAGGGGGCTCAGAGATCAGTTGCTCAAGCGTGCACTTCTCTGTTGGCTCCTCTCCCTACATCCAGCTGAGAGGGGCATCCCAAGGGCTAATGAAAGCACCAGAGATGCTGCAGAGAGCAGCTGGGGGGCCTGCATATGAAAAATTTTCATATATGTGGGGTAATTGCAGGAAAAGAAAAAGAGGAAGAACTTGACACTATTAACTGTGCAGTGCAGTGACATCTGAATTTGTCCTCAGAACACCACATGAACACTGCTACATAATTTTTGCCTGCATTACAGTTAATTCGTGATAACAGCTAATCCATTGAGATTAAGCTACTGAGCTATAGATAGATAAAGCTATGAACTCCTACAGATTTTCATACTGAAAGGAAACAAAACGAATCATCCAAAAGAAATACATGTGTAAGATGAAACCATGTGAGGTAATCCTAGCAGAAATCGTTTTCTTTAATTTTTCCCCAAAGATATCCCTGCATGAGGAAAAATTTGCCTGCTTTGCATGTATGTGTGCGTTGAAAACACTCTATAATGCCACTTTGACAGCCACCATCACAACTTAGTGGACTAGTATGTTGCAACAAATTACTCCATTTTAAGTTTTGTATGAAGGCAAAACCAGCTTTCAGTGCAGGGTTGGGTTACAGTTCCTCTCTGCCTCCAGTGCACAGTAGCAGGAGTAGCTGCCACAGAGCCCTGAAGGCAGGAGGGCTGCCTGCCCTGCCACAGTGCTCTCCCACCTCACGCCAGGCGCTAGATGGTCACCCTCCAAATGCCCTAGCTCCCCCTGGGACTCTGGACCCCATTTCTTGAGCACTGCTCCCTGTTTGAAACATGGATATGAATGTTTTATCCATATAACAACAGTGTTAGAAAAATAAGGTATATTTGGAGAGAAAAGTGTTCAGACTCTTCAGTGTCAGTACTTGAAATCAGGAATTCCCAGCTTATACTTGGATGTGCAACACCTGCAGCAGCAAACATTGGTATTTGCATCAGTGGCATGGGTGGTTCCTAATTCACTAGTGAGTCATATCTACATGCAGGAGAGGACCTGTCTCCACTCAGTTACAAAAGCTGCATGCTCACATATCTCCACCTCTGCCACTCCTCAGCCGTGCACCTTCTCCTGTCCCATTCAGGAGATTCTCCCATGTGCTGGGCCAGAAATGCAGGTTCTGTTTTGGCTGGACTCCTGCATTTTGTGCTGTGTGGGAAGTTACAGGAACTAGAAACCGGGTCCCAAACTTGGCTGAAATTCCTCGGAGGTATCAGCTCCCTGGCCTGCTTGGCATGGAGTGGGCAAAAGCAGGAATCTGGCTTCTAGGTGCCATATATCAGCTTGCATATCACCAGTGAAATGACTGCACTTGGTTTCATAGGCTAGTAAATTATTAAGGTACCTTGAGGAAACTAATTCTAGGCAGCTATTCATTTAGCATGTGACTTTACTGAATACTGGTTTGAGTTGAGGCTCTATGCAAAACACCAGGGAGCTGATTTTCCAACCTGGTTCTTTGAACCACAGATCAAAGAGGGAATCCATATTTCAGACAGAAAAAAAAAAAGGAGAAAAAAGAAAAAAAAAAAAGAAAAGGGAAGAGTAATGTTTCCTGGCACCTCCTCCTCGCCCCACCCTGTACCTAAAGAGGACTTCATACAACACAGGGGGAAGTAGTGAACAGCATCTTAACACTAATCCCCATCCAACTCTCATCTGTTCCTTCTGCCCAGCCTCTCCTTCACCCCAACATTTTCAGTGCTAGAGCTGGCCCCATTTGGAAGAGCTATTTAAAAAGAAATATCATCCTGATCAATACATACTGTGACATGATTGCACTGTTTCTCCCTGCCCTAACTCTTCTCCCACTGCCTGCCTCTCCAAAAGTCCCCTGTAAGAGGGGCTGGGTTTGGTACTTACCCAGGTAACCAGCCTTGCTTATCAGCCCCTGGCTCCCGGCTGGCACCCTGCTCACCGGCTGGTGCATTGCTCACTGAACCTGCACCTGTTCTCCCTGGAGAACCCCGCTTGCAGCTGCTGTTTTGGGTGAGGCTTTCAACAGAGGAGGTAACACCTACCAAACTGTGCCTAGAAGGAAACAAGTTGGTAGCTATCGGAGAAAAGCCCAGTGAAAAGAAATTATACAACAGCCCTAAGTTAAGTTTTTCTGTTGTTTTTGGGCAAACCTCACCTTCCAAATCTTGATGTCTGCTGATGTGCTACAAAATTTGCACCATAAAAGGCAAGGTTTTTTTTTCAGTAACGGTTTGTGCTAGACTGTATTACTTCCTTCAATAGTATGAGGAAACAGAAGTACACGAAAAGACCTTTCCTGTGCATAAAACTGAGCTGAAGAAGTTCTTCTACATCGGCTATTCTCTGAGCCACACTCAAGAAGAATTTTCTGGGGAAATTTGGTATAGTGACAGTATTTTTGAATTTGATATACTAACACTACATTTTTCGAGGTGGGAAGGCTTTTCACTCTTGTGACTATTGAGGAGACAATCCCCAGCGTGGGAGCAAGCCTGCGTCCCAGCCCAACCAGATAATCAGATGAAGGGACCACATCCCATCTTATGCCACACTGCAGAGCTATGTCCCCGTATCACGTGCTCAGGAAGAATGAGGCTGCCAATAAAGGAGCAGGTGTAATACAGCACTTGGATCCTCTCCATGCTCCCAGATCTGGTGGGTGAAGTCAGATGGTCCAGGAAACCTGAAGGCCTTCGCTGAGCATATACATTTATATCAACATGGCAGGGAAAACTTGATCTGGGAGGTTCTAGAGGGGAAGGGCTTGGGAAGGGATTTACACATTTTAGCTGCACCTTCCCTCAAAAACACAGGCCCAGGCACGAAAGTGAACTCCATCTTATTCCTCCCAAATTAATTATTATTCCCTCTCAGCGTCTGTTTCTCATGCATCTGCAAGCTCAGAAGAAATCACAAGCTGCATAAGTGGAAATCAAAGTGTCTTTTCCAGCAATAGACATGTTATATGTTTCACATTGGGACTGCATGTGGTCACAGTGTAAAAATATTACAATCTTATTGTCAACATCTCTCATGTGGAAGTATCATAAGAAGGAAATTGCAAACAAATTCCTGCTGACTGTTTTGGAAATGAGGAAGGCACTGCTGTTGTCATTACTTCTCCTGGCTCTTATCCAGTACTAAATTATCACATTTATGCTATAACTATTTTATCAACCCCATGCTAACTTGTTTTATGATTTCTTCACTTTCAACCAGTAGTCCCATGCACAAACATTCCCTGATTCAAACTGATACCTTTTAAACCAAAACTCCAAATGAAAGCGCAACATAGTCCCTCTGCTAATGTATTTATCAGCTAGTTATAAATACAAATTATCTTTCATTCTTGTATCCTCATATTATTCATAAGATTGCTGTTACTACATGTCTTTGTTTTCTGCTGACATAACACTTTCAACCATGGAAAACCTGGCACAAAATGGCTAAATATTTTTTGCTTTGTGTCCTGTAGCTGCAATTAAGAACGCCCCAAACCCATTAATTATAGCACTGTTCTTTCCTGAAGCAGCACCACGTGTATGAGTTACTCTATCAATGGTGGACACTGCATTTTCAGAAAAGGTACTGTGGTGGATCACATGATACAAACTACCAGACAAAGCAAAGGAAAACCTACCATAGAGAATTTATATTGCCATGGAAAAATTATTGCTGCTTCTCCCCTGAAACAATATCTTGCTTGCCATTCTAGGCAGACTCCCTCCTTTCTTGTTAGTTTCATTCTGAAAATGACAACGGAGAAATACCCAGAGTTCAGCTCCAGCTGCCCACCTGCCCTGGCATTTTCTGTCGTTTCCACTCTCGTGTGGCTGCCACCTGTGAAACACAGCTACCCAGGACTGCATGAAGCTACTGTGGAAAAGCTTAGTTTTGTTACTCAATAGTTTTGTTGTCAAAAATAATTATTGGAGTTACTGTCCCACAAGCATCTAAGTCAGTAAACCAATTTAAAAAGTGTAAGAAAAATCATTTTAGGCAATGTCTTAAACCTTTTTTATAAGACTGTAACTCCCATGTTACAGGCATTCAGATAAGCCATTCAGACTGGTCGTCTCTTGCTAAAATATTGCGTGTCTCAGGCAAGTACAGTGAAAATTACGAGTTGAATGGGATGCAATCAAAGCTAGTCTCAAGCAGAAAATCATTAACAATAATTTGTAATAAAGTTTTACAGAGTTTTGATGTAACAGTAATTAGAAATTACAAGATAAATCATATTTCTGAAAACAGAAATTTCTTTTGGCAGTCTCAATGTTTTTTAATGCTGTAGTTACTAAGATGAGAGACATTTTTGTTAATAGCAGTTTGCCTTTGTTCTGTCCTTTTAGGAAAAAGTCTAACATCTTTGAAAATTTTTCCTATGAAGCTGATCAGGTGTGTACATAGTTCAATACCTGCACAGAATAGCTGCTAAGAAGTTGTGCTAAAGTCAAGTAGAATTTCCGTTTTAATATACTGTGGTTTATATTTCATTTGATCTATCTAATCAGGTTTAAAATCTGATTTATTCAAAATAGTCATGAGAAAATTTAATAGACCTCTGAGTTCACAAGTCTATAAATTTACTCTGCCTCAAATGAATCACTCATATGTGAACTTCTATGAAAAGCAGTCAGGAAATAGTTTCACGGGCGACATCTCAGAAATCACATCTACTATACATGCCTGATACTCAGAAAAAGACCTGAGACAACAGGTTGCTTTATAGTCTCTTCTATAAGAAAGAACATATTGAGCTTCAGGAAGATACATGGGCCAGGGATCAGAGTGGGGTAGAGTGGAATGGAGTGGACTAAACTAGACTAGACTGGAATGGAAAGGAAAGGAATCAATACAGCTAATATAAATGTAATTCCAGTGTAGGTGTAATTTCAAGTTGCCACTAGTAGAAAAGTGGAATTGCTGAGGGCTGTTCATTGATCGACCAGTGCTGAAGTCCAGAGGTAAGTTAGTGCTCCTCTTTTAAAATTATTATAATTTCTCAAATGTACTTTTTTTCCCACATCTGTTTGTCCCCGCTGTAAACTAGAAAAGGCTTTGCCAACTGCTGTGTAGTCTGGAGAAAGAGATCAATGGTATGACATTGAAATGTTAGTTCTTCAGATCAGTAACTTGATTTAATAAAAGAAATTCCATGACTAGAAGCACTGGGATTTCATCTAGGGTCTTGATGCACTTGATGCCTGACCACTTGATGGGACGTAAAGGCATGTGGTGGACAGAAGAGAAGTGGCTGTGAGGCAAGAAATACATATGAGGATCATGAAGGTAGAACAGAAAAGGGTGTGCAGGAAAGCTGAGAAACAGGAGGAATTTTTGAAAGGCTGAAGAGCTCAAAAAGGACGGCTAGGTAAGAAACACTACAAGATACTGAAATCAAAAGCAAACATGAGGACAAGAGGTGCTGAGAGACAGGCAGGAAACAGAAGGAGGAAAGAACATTGACAGGACTGCGAAGAAGACTGAAGTACAGAAGAGTAGACGACAGGAGTCTGTCTGGGTTAGAAACTGGCCTCACCTCATGATCAAGGAGAGGGTAAATGAAGGTTTCTTTCATTCATCCTGGGTAGAAGTTTGGAAACATATAGTTGAATTTGGAACTGAAAATGTCACAGAATCACATAGAATCACAGACTGTTAAGGATTGGAAGGGACCTCGAAAGATCATCTAGTCCAATCCCCCTGCCGGAGCAGGAACACCTAGATCAGATCGCACAGGAACGCATCCAGGCGGGCTTTGAATGTCTCCAGAGAAGGAGACTCCACAACCTCTCTGGGCAGCCTGTTCCAGTGCTCTGTCACCCTCACTATAAAGAAGTTTTTTCTCATATTCAAGTGGAACCTCCTATGTTCCAGCTT
>WKFP01015094.1:1080449-1136770 GCA_011057875.1 Pterocles orientalis
ACTGCTTTGCCATCATCTATCCACCTGGTAATATCCTCATAAAAGGCTATCAGGTTGGTCAAGCATGACTTCCCCTTGGTGAAGCCATGTTGACTGACTCTAATGACCTTCTTATCCCTGATATGCTAGAGACAGCATCAAGAATAAGTTGTTCCATCACCTTTCCAGGGATGGAGGTGAGGCTGACCGGTCTATAGTTACCCAGGTCCTCCTTCTTGCCCTTTTTGAAGACTGGTGTGACATTTGCTTTTCTCCAGTCCTCAGGCACCTCCCCTGTTTCCCACGACTTGCCGAAGATGATGGAGAGTGGTCTAGCAATGACTTCCGCCATCTCCCTCAGCACCCGTGGGTGCATCCCATCAGGACCCATGGATTTATGGGTGTCCAGATTACTTAACTGCTCCTTAACCCAGTCTTCATCTACCAGAGCAAACTCCTCCTTTGTTCTGACTTCCTCTGGGGCTACAAGGGTATGGGACTCTTCAGGAAAGCCTCCGGCAGTATAGACAGAGACAAAAGCGGCATTCAGTAACTCTGCCTTTTCTGTATCTTCTGTCACCAGAGCACCCACCTCATTGTTCAGTGGGCCTGCATTGCCTCTGGTGTTAGCCTTGTCTGCAATGTACTTGAAGAAGCCCTTTCTATTATCCTTGACCTCTCTGGCAAGGTTTGATTCTAAGGAGGCCTTAGCTTTCCTAGTTGCCTCCCTACACTCTCTGACAACATTCTTATATTCCTCCCAAGTGGCCAGCCCCTCCTTCCATGATCTATAGACCCTCCTTTTACACTTGAGTTTGCCCAGCAGATCCCTGTTTAACCATGCAGGCCTCCTGGCACCCTTCCTCGACTTCCTACCCTTTGGGATGCGCCGATCTTGAGCTTGGAAGAAGCACTCTTTGAACGCTAACCAACTATCTTGGGCCCCTTTACCTTCAAGTACCCTGTCCCACGGGATTTCCCCTAGCAATTGCTTGAAAAGGCTGAAGTTGGCCCTACTGAAGTCCAGCATTGCTAATCTGCTCAGGATTCTATTACGGCCACATGAGATCCTGAACTCCACCACCTCATTGTCACTGCAACCAAGGCTGCCCTCAACCTTTACCTCTTCAACCAGACCCTCCTTATTCGTGAGAATAAGGTCCAGCAGCGCTCCTCTCCTAGTTGGCTCCTCCACCATTTGCATCAGGAATTTATCATCAATGCACTGGAGAAACCTCCTGGACTGCGGATGGCTGGCTGAGTAGGCCTTCCAGCAAATATCAGGGTAGTTAAAATCCCCCACAACAACCAGGGCCTGTGACTGCGAGGCTGCTACCAGCTGCCTGTAGAAGGCCTCGTCAACTTCCTCGTCCTGATCCGGTGGCCTGTAACAGACACCCACGACAGCATCACCCATGCCAGCCTGTCCCTTAATTCTCACCCACCAACTCTCAACTCACTCGTCATCCACCCCTGGACAGTACTCAATACATTGAAGTTGTTCTTTCACATAAAGAGCAACTCCCCCCCCCTTGCTGGCCTGTCTTTCCTGAAAAGGGTATAGCCACCCATGACTACATTCCAGTCATGTGAGCTGTCCCACCATGTCTCTGTAATTGCCACCAGGTCATAATCTCCTGACCGAACACGGATTTCTAACTCCTCCTGCTTATTCCCCATGCTGCACGCATTTGTGTACAGGCATTTCAGGGAGCGAGCTGAGCGCGCCGGTTTCACCCTAGGAGGGTGGGAGGACCTCCGGTCCTTATCAACACTAGAGTGATGCCCCACTGGTGCAAGCCCCATTACAGCCCCATCCCCCTTCGAATCTAGTTTAAAGCTCTCTCAATGATCCCTGCCAGATCCTGTGCTAGGATGCGTTTCCCCCTATGAGACAGATGAGTTCCATCCCTCGACAACAGGCCAGGGGCTGAGTAAACCGCCCCATGGTCAAAGAACCCGAAGTTCCTGTCTCCTTCCCCTTCAAAGACCAGAAGGCAAACAGAAAAAGCCCACAGACACAGAGCAAACATAAGCAAATATGTGGATACATGATAATTAATTACCCTGTGTAACTTTCCCATTGCATGCTTAATTCCGAGATGGTTGGAACACGTTTTGCAATACGCTATTTCTTGCAGCATAGCTGTGCAGTTTCGTGGGAGGAGCAGTGGGACAATGTACACCACCTCAGTGCAGATGGAGATGACTGGATAGGACTCAGACACATGGCACATCAGGGTGTGTATGGGAATGTCGCGTACTTATAGTACCACGATTGCAGCAAACCGGCTTTTCCTCAGCTCATGCAGGAGGTACCACACCTCTTCATGCCACAATTGTATTTAGCAAACCAGGTTCATCCTAAATGACCTCCTTATCTGTTACTAATAAAGAAGACAAAGGTGCATTGCATAATAGGAGCCTGCTATTTCATTTTGTGTCACTCCAGTAAATCCACACTGCTTTCATGGAAAATATCAGGATGATTATCTCCAATTAGGTGGAGTTACACTGTTTCTCCCTGTGATTCCCAGACAGAAATGCAGGTGTGCATGGTGGGTAGCTGATACATAGCACATTTGATGTTTCAAAGACAGCAAATCCTCTGGGATGAGCACGCTAACAGAACTAACCTCTGCAGCAGATTCTTTTCATCTACACACATTCACGAAGTATGAGTTGTACAGATCTGTGCAAGCCAAACAAGCAGGTAAGGAAACATATTGTGAATAAAAAAGTCTGGGCATAAAGTATTTTCACCACCAGAGTTAATACCAAAACCAAATGTATCAGCAACAGGGAAAACAACAACAAAACCAACAAAAACAACAAAGCCCTCTAACCTGCACAACATCAAAGAACTGGATAAAAAACTGCAAAATTACCAATCAAGTATTCTGAAGTCCAGGGATAATATCAAACCCTGTATGCTCTTATTAATACTTATCATGCTTGCAGTAGCTATGAAAAGCCATAATTTAAATTATAATCAATTATAAATTAATAAATTTACTGAGATATTGAAAGGTTGGTTGGCAATTCCATTAAAACTGCTGCTCCTAGAGTCAGGTAAGGATATCAGACACTCAGCTCCTATTCAAAGTGATGCCTCAGTCATAGAGAAAAATAATGAAAATTGGGAGCTCCTGGTGATCCTGGGAAGCTTGTTTACAGCTGTGAATGCTTTGAATGGCTAGTCTGCATTCACCTGTGAAAGGGAAAACTGTTTAGAATTCCTCTACAAATGACCTCCCACTTTCCATTCATCCTTTTTTTTTAATGTTTACCTACCCATAGTGAACATTTTACAGACAACAGAAGTTCTCAAGTTTAACCAACTTGTTCCCATCAGCCATCACAGATAGAAAGCTTCTACATCTGAAAATCTGTCTCCTCCTCTGCATAAACCAAGTAAAGGATACCAACAAATCCAGTCTTCATTATTTACTAATATTTTTGTAAATAAAGTGATCTTTAACAGGTAAGGATTAAACACTTCACACCCTCTAGACATGATCCATCAAGAAACTGGTTCAGTCAAAATGAGTACACACAAAGCCTAGGACAAATCCCAGAGGCAGGTAGGATGCCCAAGGATATCTCAAATGGAACCAAACCCCATGTTTGTTTACCTTTTATTGATGGAACTATGGACTGATTACTGGTGCCTCGAACAGTCCCTTATTTTGCTACACTCTTCTTCTTTGTCCAGTATCCCATAGGTAGCAGCGGCCAAAGAAAAAAAAAAACAAAAAAAAGCAAAAAAACAGCAGACAGATTAGTGGCTGAAATTCTGTGATTCTGCAAAAAAAATTTCTCCAAAATTCCCTCCGAGGTGAGTTCTCATCTAAGGGAAAAAATAGCCATTGTGAGTAGATGGTTGCATGTGCACACCCTGTATGCACATACACCCTGTGTTTATGATTTCACCCACTAGTAGTTGAGAGCCGGTGTACCACATAAGTCGGTTTACTGTAAGCAACTATCTAAGTCGATTTACTGTAAGCAATTACCTAACTTTATCTTTGATTTTAATTTCTAATAAATAAACTCCAGGGCTGTAATTCTCTGCTGTCCCAAATGAAAATTACAGACTGGTGGTCACAGAAACCATCTCAGCGCTGATCTGCCCCAATGCTGTACCCCCTCCCTGGCGCCGGTGGCAGCAAACAGCGTGAGGAAGACATTGCACGTGGGAAAGTCATCACACGTGGGGAAGGCATCATGTGGGAGATCTGCTGAGCTAGGCAATCCTGCAGTGGGGAAGGGAAGGCCAGCTCCTTCCACAGATCATCCCAATGGTCCTCCTTAGTGTCCCTCGTGAGGACATAAGGTGTGACAAGGACATGACATCTTGACATGGTTCACTTCTGTACAATCTGCAGCAACCTCCAACATGTTGAACATGCCACGTGAGAATTCACACCATGCAAAATGTTAGTGTATCCTTCCATGTACAGAAAAACTCTTGGAGACAGGGACCACCTGCCCATTTTCAGGTGAGCTTTATGAGGTTTCCCCCAAACAGGTCTGATTTCAGTTCCTCCCTTGTTGAAACTGAAGCATGCACAGCTGTGCAGAAAGCAATGGCACTGACTTCAGGGTGTTTCCTAAGCTGGTGTCTTCTGTGGAAAACAACTGCTTTCTTATGATAGTAAAAAGTTTGGTACCCAGTATATGCATCATATACAAATTTTATGCTGCACATTGCCCATAAGGCTAAGGGTGAGTCTGTGACACCAAAGGGTCTATAATATCAGACTAATATTATGCAAAATAATGTTCTGCAAATAGTTGTACTTATCTTCATAATTTGAAAATTACAGTAGTATAAAAAATAATTTTGTTTTGCAATGGCACAATCACTTTTCAAAACATGAAGACAAGAGCAATCCAGCAACAGTACAGAACCATACAGTGATTTTATTCAAAGGCTTAAGGGAGGATGGGTAAGCTGCCTTCCTAAGGAAACAACGCTCAGGAGATTATGCTGTCTATGTGTCTGTCTGCATGTTCCCTTGTAAAGTCTGAGCCCCGTGTCCAGTTTTCACTAACAGTAGCATAGTCCTCTGCAAAATAATCAAGGCTTTGTGTGTTTCATGAAAAAGATGACCAAGTAGAAGAGAAAGACTAAAAGTGTCCTGACCAGTAAAGACTGCAGCATGATTAGAAGATTGGAAGAGGAAGCAGAAGAGCAAGAGAAATACCCCTATCACCGGAAACACTTAACTGGAGCTTGCAATCAACTGAAAGGTACAAAGTGACAGGAAACTGATGTTGCTACATCAAGTAACAATTTTTTAAACACAGAAGAATTCTGATAGGATTGAATGAAAATTTTGATATCATTGCTAGCTCCAAGAATCTACCTGCCTGTTAAATTTTTTTTTTCAGATATTCCTTTCTGTTCTTCAAAGCAAATACTCATCAGATTATTGACGACAACCAACATGGCTTTACTAAAGGAAAATCGTGCCTGACGAATTTGGTGGCCTTCTACGACAGCCACGGCGCTGATGGATAGAGGAAGGGCAACAGACATTATCTACCTGGACTTGTGCAAAGCCTTTGACACAGTCCCACATTACATCCTTGTCTCTAAGTTGCAGGGACATGGATTTGATGGAAGGACCACTGGCTGGATAAGGAACTGGCTAGACGGCCGCACTCAAAGAGTGGTGGTCAATGGCTCAATGTCCAAGTGGAGACCAGTGACAAGCGGTGTTCCACAGGGGCCAGTACTGGGACCAGTGTTGTTTAACATCTTTGTTGGAGACATGGACAGTGGGATGGAGTGCACCCTCAGCAAGTTTGCTGATGACACCAAGCTGTGTGGTGTGGTGGACACGCTGGAGGGAAGGGATGCCATCCGGAGGGACCTTGACAGGCTGGAGAGGTGGGCCAATGCAAACCTCATGAAATTTAACAAGGCCAAGTGCAAGATCCTGCACGTGGGTCGAGGCAATCCCAAGCACAAATACAGGCTGGGCAGAGAATGGATAGAGAGCAGCTCTGAGGAGAAGGACTTGGGGGTAGTGGTGGATGAGAAGCTCAACATGAGCTGGCAGTGTGTGCTTGCAGCGCAGAAAGCCAACAACGTCCTGGGCTGCATCAAGAGAAGCATTAGCAGCAGGTCAAGGGAGGTGATTCTCCCCCTCTACTCTGCTCTCGTGAGACCCCACCTGGAGTTCTGTGTTCAAATGTGGGGCCCCCAACATAAAAAAGACATGGACCTGTTGGAGAGAGTCCAGAGGAGAGCCACAAAATTAATAGAGGGCTAGAGCACCTCCCCTATGATGACAGGCTGAAAGAGTTGGGGTTGTTCAGCCTGGAGAAGAGAAGGCTCCGAGGAGACTTAATAGCAGCCTTCCAGTACCTGAAGGGGGCCTACAGGAGAGATGGGGAGGCACTCTTTATCAGGGAGTGTAGTGAGAGAACAAGGGATAATGGGTATAAGCTAAAAGAGGGTAAATTTAAACTAGACATTAGGAAGAAATTTTTCACTATGAGGGTGGTGAGACACTGGAACAGGTTGCCCAGGGAAGCTGTGGATGCCCCATCCCCGGAGGTGTTCAAGGCCAGGCTGGATGAGGCTTTGAGCAACCTGGTCTAGTGGAGGGTGTCCCTGCCCGTGGCAGGGGGCTTGGAATTTGATGATCTTTAAGGTCCTTTCCAACCCAAACCATTCTATGATTCTATGATTCTATGACCTGTGACTTCTTTATCTCCAACAGTCCCTTCTCTTGAGTCTCTGTCAATAAAACTTGCAATAAGGACACTTCTGTCTTTATGGTTCTTATGAATAAAATCTGACACTCTTTAGGGCATGAAAGTAAGGATTTCAGCCATGGTTTTCATCTATTTATCTGAATATTCAGATTAACATGAATGCAGCTCGAACTGAAATATCTTTTAGAAACTGTTCAGACAAGTATAAGGGTCAGTCTGTGCACAAAATCCTCACAGCTGGAAGTGCCAGCTGGACAGTGGGAAGGAAACAAAAGCTCTGGAAGTGAAGATGACTTGGGCAGAATTGCACAAAAGTGGTGAATGCTTCAATGTCCTACTCATTAGACCTGGACACCAGTTATTTCAAGATGCTAGGATGACCTGAGCAAGATGATGGATAGAAGAAGTGCAGAGCATTTTGGCTGATCAGTGCCGCAGCAGAGCTGGGGAATGCAGAAGAGAGATGTCAGCTCAGCTTTGCCAGCTGAGGGGCAGGGTGCAGTGCAAGCGAGCCACACAAGTGCTGCTTCCAGAGCCAAGTCTGAGCTGGTACCTCTACACGCTGCTCCATAGGGATGCTGCCAGCTCAGATCAGAATCAGCCTGAGGATCACTGCACCAAAACTTGTTGGGCAGTGAAGACATAACCAGTTTTCCCGTTGGCTTTCAAAAGGAAAATAAGAATTACTGGCTTTTCAGACCTGTTTCTCCTCTAACATTAGAGCTCCCCTGCTGCAGATTGACAGTCCCACTAGAAGAGAGCATGGAACCACAAGGTGTCATTGCTGAGGGACATGTTGTGGTCCTACACAGACCTTGGGAATTCACCACTTTTCAGACAACCACTGCTACCTGCTCCAGGGGAGCAAAACAGCCAGGAGATCACACTGCAAAGGGATCTTCCTGCCTCAAGGAACTTCACAAAATGCTTCCAAAGCAGAGATGTCATCCTGCCCATATAAAGGACATGGATTTCCTTTGTGATGGTAAGAATAATGCCCTTGTCTGATATTATTCAGCTTAATGAAAGACTATTCCCTTATTTCATGGAACATCAAATAGAGCAGAGCTTGAAAGTGGTCCATAAGTTTCATTTGTCTTTTTTCTGTTCAGTGTTGTAAAACTATGTGTTGGCACTAGCATTTTAGAAGTAAACTTTCTGCACATAGCAAGAGAATGAAATGTTGTTGACATAGGTAAAATAGAATGTGTAGACTCTCCATTTGAGGTCTCTCCATAACTTTGAGGTCAGCAGACAAATTTTGTCTTTATAAGAGAAAGCTTTTATTGAAAACACACTATAATTCATATGCAGCTTTGCTATTTAAAGTGTGTTTCTATAGATAAGGTTAAAACACATTTATAGTGTTCCATTTTTATTACAAAAGATCAAAACAATATTCTAAGTGCAAAGTAATAATCTTAATTTTGTAATTGTTTCTTATTTTATTTTTTACTGTTTTATGGGAGTTATTTCATGTTGGAAAATTAATGTTGATGACCAGAGCAGACCAGTAAATTTGTACTGGCAACTGTATTTTTGCTTTTTAAAGAAAAAAAACAGCTATACCTTCACTGTTTCAAAAGAAATTCCTGCTGCATATAAAGGTAAAGGTAAAAAAACAAGGGCTTTACAAATTTGTAAAGAGAGCTATGATTATCCAAGCTGTTGACCGAGCAAAAGTTAGTGGGAAGTTGGTTTTTATGCATGAAAAAATTAAACAAGCCACGACTGAGATAATTAGTAATGGAATTCATATTTGACGATAATTTTTTCAATAGAAAGCAGGCAAGGAGAAAGGTGTTCATAAGAAGAGAACCATCAGTCCCAGTTGCCAGCCAGCCCAGGGCCCAGCTCTGACCTCAGCTCACTGCCCACTCTGGGCTGCGGACAACTCAACCCCAGCCCAGCTCAGTTACAGGTATGCAAAAATCCCAGTTTGAACAGAGGACAGAGGTTTTGTGATGCCATCCCTAAGTCCCCAGTAGCCTCTTTTTGTCTTGGAGCAAACCTGTTACTTTAATTCTTTGGTCTAAGAAAAACACAAGCCACTCTGCCCACAGACCCTCTGACCCATCCTTAAAAATAGCTGGCTAGCTCCTGCTGATGCCAACACAGAACTGACATGGGCAAATTGCCTGACCCAGCCCTAGCCTCATTCACTGATCCATGCTTACCAGTGCTTAATGGCGCACGCTCACCAGGACTGACTGGTGCGCATCGACTAGCACTGACTGGTGCATGCTGAGTGTGATTCCTTCTTAGGGCTCATACTGGTTCCAGTTTTTCTGGTAGAAGATCTGAGTTCACTCTCCCAAGACTTTCATTTAGCATCAAGTGCAAGACAAATAAACTGTACTTAATTCAGCTTTCCGTGCATTGTATGCAGATGTGTAAATTCTTTTTTTTTTCCTAATTGCAGTTAATTCATATCAGGGTGAGGAGATACTGGTGTATATGTTATTACAAAATTAACAGAAGGATAAGGATTACCTGCATATTGTGGGGCAAAACAATTTGAACAGTTATGCAAAGCTCATGAATTGCAACAGAGACTTCATCTTCAGCCACCCTCAGAAGTAAAGAAATCCTGTTTTGCATGCATTTCACAAACTTCACCGTCATCCAGAAAGTACTGTGGAGATGATTTCTGTTTTCAGAAGTTGTTTCCTTCAGTTAAGTCAACAGAGAGGCCCGTGCTGAGCTGCCCCTCTATGGGTGATGGAGGCTCTAAGAGGCAGGAGGGCAGTGCTGCCTGGGAAGTTCCCAGACAAGGTGTCAGCAGTGTGAGCAAAACAGACAGGCATGCACCCCTCTCTGTTCCTCCTGAGCCCTTCTTTTTGACACTTCTCGCTTTACCTTTGTCACACAAAAGCTTCATACTTATGTAAGTAAGTGCCAACTCAGAGCTACCTCACACATTGCTTAAGAATAGTGTGCCACTCAGTCTGTTTGCTGGAAATCCTCCCAGTGAGCTGATACCATCTACCTTGATGATAAGCACCAGGAATCTTTTTGCAGGCCTGACAGAGCTGAGAAAATCTCTCACCCAAGCAGCACCTGCCTCACTAGTGCTCTATGCTTTTGCAGTTGTGTCTCTTTGTGTGTGGACACCATTGTAAGGACACCCTTTGTTGGCTGGAGATATAGGGGCCATTGCTGGGCAGGGAGCCTCTGCCTTTATCCCTCCCCAGACATGCCTGTGCTGAGAGCCAACAGTGCTCCAGCCAAAGTGATCGCATGGAGTGGGGTAGCTGAGGGCAGGTGTCACACCCATGCTGCCAGAAACCAGGTATTATCCTGGGGATGCTGTGGAGAATGCACTGTTAGACCCTGTCCTTAGGTCTCTGTGTTTTGCTCACTCTCAAGAAACAACTGCTTACACCGTTATGGCATGAAATATTTTTAAAGCTGTATGAGTGCACAGAGGGGTTCCTTCTGTTTTTGCTGCTGTGTGTTCCCTTGGAGACTGGTAGCTGGCAACTTGCACAAAAACAAGCCTCTCTCTCAGTGAAGCACACCTTCCTGTAACCTCCTTAACATACTCAAAATAGCCAAATGTTTCTGATAACCACATACACTAGCTGGATGAAGAAGCCAGAAGAACATACTTCATCCATGAAGAACTGCTATATTCAGCTGCTTGCAAATATCTTCCATTCTTAAGTCACTTCCACAGCCAGGGCTAATTCCTGAAGCAAGAAGGAATGGAGAGAGAAATGTGCTTGCAGAAAATGCCAAAATTCCAGGGATTGTATCCTGTGCATTGTTTTTTTTTGTTGTTGTTGTGGGGTTTTTTTTTTGTTTGTTTGTTTGTTTGTTTTTTTTAATCCAGAAAGAGCACTGGAAGGAGCTGAGGTTTCATAAACCAGTCATGTAGTCAACAATTAATATAGAATCATAGAATCACAAAATTATTAAGGTTGGAAAAGACCTCAAGGATCATCAAGTTCAACCCACAGCACCTAACTCACTAAACCATGTCCCTAAGCACCACATCTACACGTTTCTGGAACACCTCCAGGGATGGTGACTCCACCACTTCCCTGGGCAGCCTGTTCCAATGCCTCATCACTCTTGCAGTGAATAAATTTTTTCTAATATCTAGCCTAAACCTCCCCTGGCACAACTTGAGGCCATTTCCTCTTGTCCTATCACTTGTTACTTTAGAGAAGAGGCCAGCATCCACCTCACTACAACCTCCTTTCAGGTAGTCATAGAGAGTGATAAGGTCTCCTCTCAGCCTCCTCTTCTCTAGACTAAACAACCCCAGCTCCCTCAGCCGCTCCTCATAAGACCTGTGCTCCAGACCCTTTACCAGCTTTGTTCCCCTTCTCTGGACCTGCTCCAGCACCTCAATGTCCTTCTTGTGGTGAGGGGCCCAAAACTGAACACAGGATTCAAGGTGTGGCCTCACCAGGGGCACAATCACTTCCCTAGTCCTGCTGGCCACACTGTTTCTGATGCAGGCCAGGATGCCGTTGGCCTTCTTGGCCACCTGGGCACACTGCTGGCTCATGTTCAGAAAAGGCACTTATTTATATAAGGGCACCTAGAATGACCAGTTTAAAGTTCATTTGCATATGACCATATTTGTGAAGCTGCAGTCACACCTCTGACAGCGACATTTCAACCTTTAAGCATTTCCACTGAATTCTACACCTCTTTATAATGTGAGTAACTTCCTCGGAAATGTGTAAGCAGAACATGCTTGTCTGTGTTTAAGAAAAAATCTGCCTCACACCTGACCTTGTTCATGTTCTTCCCCCAGCTCAAACAATTCCTTCAAACACCCGCTGCTAATAACTTGCAATGATTATTTTATCCACTAGTTTGCTGCTTATGGTATTATGCCATATATATGTTGTCCTTTTATTCGGTATTGACTTCTTTTTGTCAATGAAGCATTGCTTTACACTGAAGAATGCATCTGGCTTTGTTCGGAGTGAGTTAACAGCACATGTTAATGAGCTAGAACAGCGTGAGGTACTGAAGATAAGTACATATTTGAACAGTTCATTCGTGGAATTCATGTTGAGCTTCGAGAGACACCGGTACTTTAAAAAGGAGAAAACCTGGTTTTCTTAGACGAAAGATGCAAGATGTTAAAGTATATGAAAGGAAATAAACTAAATAGACTAAAAAAAAAAATCCACATGGAGACTCAATGTTTGGAAACACTTTCCAAGAGCTATTTGGAAATAATTTCCTCTGTTACTTCCCTACCAGAACTCAAAGTTGAACCTTTATATTTCTCTTTGAAGGCCTGCCAGCAAATCTTGTAGGAACAGGTCTCCTGAGACTTTCTTTCATATTTTTTCCTGGTCTGTAAATATTAAAGAAAACAACTTCTGAGGATACACTAAATAAATCTGGTTGTAACCAGAGCCAGTAGTGCAAGGAGAAAGTATACAAGCTGTAATATACATAGAAGTATCAAAGCCTTTTTAAAACCCCGATACCTATTCATCTCAGTGTATAAGCTAATCTGTTCTACGTGGTTGAATGGTATCTGTAAGATGGAATGAATATTTGGAGGAACAAGTGAGGGGAACTAAAGAAAAATTACTTTTGAGGTATAAAAATACTGAGCTGGAACAGGCAGAATGAGAAGTCCACAAGCTTTATACCAGAATATGCAAGTGTAGAAAAAAACCAGAAAGCCTCAATCATACTTCTGCAAAGTTTGTATTATATTAATAGCTAGGACAACAGTTAAGGAACAGGGCTGCATTATGTTTGCACTCCACAAAAAGAGCCTCTGAAAGGTCCCTATCTCCAAAACCTTACCATCTACTCAAACCCACCTGATTTCTACTGCTGAGCGATATCGGCCCACTCCCAGGCTTTATACCACTGAGACAAGTGGCCATTATGGTCACATTTCCTAAATCCGTACAGATTATGGAAAAGCATTCTAACTTCATAACTATACACTTAGAGTATAACCATTTTATTCCATGGCCATTTTAGAGCTGAAATACGAATACAGAAAAATCTCCTGAAACCATTCCTGCAGCAATGTAGAATTACACAAGAGCAATGTGAGTGTTAAAAGAGTAAAAGAAAAAATATGTGCAATAACATCTATAGAAGTATCAAAGAATCAGAGTTCCTTCCATCCTTTCCGTGTGACATGAGAACCTGGAATTGGCAAGTTCTAAGTGAAACAGAAGATTGTTGCAGGTTTATTGACATTTTCATTAGGTACGATAAGGTATATCTATGAAAATATTTGTTTTCAAAATTCCTGCTCCTGCTTTGCCTCTCCACAGAGGATGGTATTCTCCTTAAAAATCCAGCAATCTGTGATAGTAAGAGCCTTGTTATGGCTGTGGTGGTGAAGGAGATGAAAAGCACGAGGTCTGAGAATAAAAGGAGTTGCCTCTCTCTGGTGCTACCGTTGGGAAAAGCTGAAGTGATAGCAGAAGGAACGAGGACTGGAAAAGAAATAGATGCTTATTGTCTAGGTGCTACATGATTGGAGACAAAACAGTGTGTGACCATTGTTTTGCTGCTGTCTTTACCCAGCACTTCCTCTGAACACCCAGGAGTTGAATTTCCATTCTTCTGTTGTCTTCAGTCACGCAACTGGACACATGATTTCTGGCACAAGGTCGGTAATGCTTTAACTTCTTTCTGACCCAAAACTGGTAAAGGCTTTGTGGGAGCTACAAAAGACACTATCAAACCTAGGCTTGTGGAGTTGCTTTATTATTTGAGAACAAATATATTTTGTTACATTGTTTTGTTTGTAACTTGCATAAATAAAAGGATGGCTATTTATTGGAAGTTTCCTTTTGGCAAAAGAGGAGTAGCACAACTCACTCAGCCTGAATTTATTTAGCTCTGGGATAACTGGAGAGGCATGGGAAAAGAGGAGGGTGGGACTGAGATAGCAGTGTCTTTCAATCAAAAGAAAGGAGGCTGAAGCCAAGTGAAAATGTTTTTAAACTGTGTGTTCCTTTTTTTACAAAAGAAGCCAAGTCTTTTTAAGATACAGATTATATCAGAACGTAGTCTTAGAAAGTTAGGCTATAAATTGTTTTGTGATAAGAAAAAATAAACTGTTCATATTATTTGGGGAAAAAGTTACAAAGTCTTGTTGATTGGGAAAACCATAAATGCAGTAGATCTTTTGGCTAAATCAGTCCGGCTTAGAGCTCTGTCACTGGGACAGTGGAGTTTTAGACATGGTCTCCAGACATTTGTGTGGCACAGCTAGAACGCTGATTTAAGCACTCTGCATTTTCATCAAGCTAGGAGTACGTAGCTGTTCACAGACTGCGGAGCTGCTATGTGTGCAGCTAAGCAAGATAGTTTCCTCTTGGGCTTTTTCTGTTTTAATTTCCTGAACAAAACTCAATGTCCTTGCACTCAGTCTCTACCTATCAATACATTTAGCAGAGCTTTCTGTTCCTTTCTCCATCCTCATCCTACAGAGTGGATAAATTTTGCCATTAAGTACCTTTGTATAAATTACATTAGGCAACTATAAATAAGTGCTTTATTTAGGTTCCTAAGTTCTTAATTAAATGATATGTATTTTAATTTCTTTATTTTCAGTTGTCTTTGTTTTTTCATTTAACTATCCAACACTTTGGTTGCCTCCACTTTGAAAACTTCACTGTGCCAATGACTGACTTAGTTATGAGTTGCCCAATAACTCCAGTGTTCCCCAGAGTTAGCCAGAAATGTTTCCTAATTAATCTACAGAAAAAATGTGTAGCATGGTAATGTGACTTCTCAGAAGAATGAGTGAAATCCATTCCTCAGAAAGCCTTGCTCTTTTCCCTGGATTCATTGACAGTTTGCCCTGACAGAGAGCAATGTCAAACCTTAGAAGACAATGTAGATGTTGCTGCATTTAAACACCTCTGACAGGTGTTTAAAACCAGCTTTGTTCTGTTTAATTAACAAGTAGGGGGTACCAGAGTAGCTCCATTCAGTATTGGGCAGCCCTTTCCTCATCAAGAAAGAACAGAACCTGTCTGGGTTACAAGCTCAGAACAGGACTACTGTCAGATGAACATATTCTTTTATCCAGAGAGAAGATGTGGCTGTTTGTTGCTGTGACATGTTTGTTTCAGGGAATTACTCATCCAGAACAACTCAGGAGAATGAAGAGAGCTGTGAATCCCGAAGCATTTATGAATATTGTAAGTTGCTCCATAGAGTGACCTGGGGATGGAAGGAATGCACATCTGACAGCAGAGGGGTTTCTAGGTATTGGAAGCAGCAAGATAAATAAGCTGCCTTTATTTAACCCATCATCTCTAATCACTCAATATACTACTGCCTTCTCATCTGTTCTCCTCTTTCTGCATGTGTAACAGCACATCTTGTGTTTGACAGAAATTAAGACAAACACCTTTCCTTAGTAAAACTCCAGAGTTAATTTCCTTTTAAATATCATTTACTAGTATGCTATTACTGCCACGATTCCTCTATCTGAAAGAAAAACTACCTGTAATGTCAGTGTTTTGTCATCAAAGAAGACTCTGAATAGTGGCTTATGTATTCACCTTTTTTGAATGATGAGCATAGATCAGAAATGGCCAGCTTTTCAGAAGAACCCTCTTGCCAAGCAAGCTTCTTTAGATCTTTAGTCACCTGTTAAAATCTTGGGGTTTCTGTCCTGCATGACAAATTACATTCGGTAATTCTCTGAGTACAAGGTATTAAAAAACAGCCCTCTTTTGTAACAAAACAGGTCGAATGTTACAGGTCAAAAGTAATATTTATTTCAGAGCTTAAGACTGGCTGTGCTAGTGATTTCCCTTGTGACTATGCAGGTGGCTGATCCTGTTTTTTCCATAATGCAGTCAATTTTTCAGCAGTACTCATTGCCTATGTGCCATCCACATAAGGGCAGTTGTGAAGCTCTCTGGATTTCTCAGAAGGTAGTTTAAATAAACTGGCTTCACTTTGCATTGCAAAGAAGCATGCACCCAGGCAGCTCCTCATCTTGGCTATGGGAATCATAAGCTCCTGCTGTGAGTTTGCAGTGATTCTTATATCAGCAGAATGCAAGGACTTGTGATTGTATGGCAGTAGTGTAATACAGGTTTTTTATAACAGATTTTAACTGAATAGTCAAATCCTGGGTATAAAACAAAGATTGAAGGAAATCTGTTGTAGTTTTGGGGCTACAATATTCAATCTGATATTGCTTTATTCAGATGCTTAATATATGTAGACTAAAACCCCAGTTTTATATGCTCTCTATTTCTTCATTGCTAATAACTTATGCATATAATAGATGAAATAGACTTCTGCAAGCAAATGTATTTATACCTTCTCTTCTAGAATGAGCTAATTACTTACAAAGGGTACCCCAGTGAGGAGTACGAAGTGACAACAGAAGATGGTTATATCATTACCATTAACAGAATCCCTTATGGTACACAGAACCAGGGAAACCAAGGTACAGTTTTTTAATATGAGACAAAACCAGTCTGGATAGGGCACAATCTGGAAAGAAATAACTTATATTTGTAAAATATCCATCAAAGCTTGCATACACAAGTGAAATTTTCCCAGTGTTCTGGCTGCCCTGAACAGCTTGTAAGATCAACATGATTTATGTCAGTCACACCTCTTTATAATAAAACCCCACTATAATATGAAGTATATATCCTCATAATAGAAGTTGATGAGTAAAAGTTAAACAAACAAACCAAATAAAAAGTAAAGGCTTAATCTGCCCAATCCACCTATTTCGAGAAAGCTGTTCCAGCTTCTAATTTTGCTTTGGTTTTGCTTATACCTGGCTAATATCAGTGACTGATTCATATTTTGGGTAAAAGAAACCTCCGTAAACAATCATTCTATCTATCTATCTATCTATCTATCTATCTATCTATCTATCTATCTATCAGTTTTGAGAATCTCAACCTAATGTGGAAGAGCTACACAAACAATGACTAGAGGGTGCCAAGCTAGTTTTTGCTGACGTCAGGCAGATCTTTTCATATATCCTTACAGAAGCTTAGAAGAAGTTATCTGTTTACAGAAAGAGATGTTTTGTTCTTATAATTAGTTGTCTCCCTTTAATTCCATGCAGGAACAATCCCAGTATTGAATATGGGACAGTAAAGTCCCTGAACAACCAGAAAATCAATAAATTTTATAAAATGTTGTTTTATTTCTGATTTTCTTTTCAGCTTTGAAACCTGCTGTTTTTCTCCAACATGGATTATTGGGAGATGCAAGTAACTGGGTGACAAACCTGCCCAACAACAGCTTGGGCTTCATGCTCGCTGATGCTGGCTTTGATGTTTGGATGGGAAATAGCAGAGAGAATCGCTGGTCCAGAAAACATCAAAATTATTCCATTGATCAAGATGAATTCTGGGATTTCAGGTAGACTGAACCATTGAGGGCATCTTCAGTGCCCACCCTTACATATTTATATAAACTGGCTAAATCAGGGATTTACAGATGCTGTCTTTTAAAAAGTATTCTTTACATTCACTTTTGTTGAGGTGCCCCTATACATGCCTGAGAACTTTAACAGTGGCGGAGACTAAGTTCCTCTAATTACTGCTAGAAAAGGTCCTTCAAACAACAGATACAGCAGCAAAGCAATGCAGAGGAACCTGCCCAGGTCATGTCCAAGACACTTCTCAGTTCTGGAGGCGATTTTGGAGACTACATAGAAATACTATTCTGTGCATTACAATAACACTAAAATAACAGAGGAACAAATATAAATAATTTTTGCAATTATTTAAATTAACATTCAAAAACAGACCTTTTGTTTAACACCAAATCATAAAATGCGTTTCCATGAATGGAGCTCTTTTAATATATCATCACCTGTTCCTTCTGTGTATGCCGTTACAATTCAATCAGATACTTCTTGAAGTTACAGCCCTTCTGTTGATGTACAGGGAGAAAATACCCCAGAAAGCCTTAAATAGTGTCTTCCATAACCAGTGCCAGAAAAACATAGAACCTAAAATAGCTGAATGATTCACTAACTGGTTCATGTTGTTTCTTTGCTGACAAGCCTGTAATAAAAATGTGAATTCAAATGGATTTTTAATGTGTGCATGCCTCTTTTTCAATTTCCTGACTGCAGTTTTGATGAGATGGCAAAGTTTGATCTCCCAGCAGCAATAAATTTCATTGTGCAGAAAACAGGACAGGAAAAGTTGTACTATATTGGCTATTCACAGGGTACCACCATTGGTAAGTTATGTACAACAGACTGATGTTTCCAGAAAACAGGAGTAAAATGTGATTTGAAATACTGAATGTACCTGGGGTTTTTGTTAATTCTTTGCAGGTGTGCAAAACACAGGATAAGCTGCTTTCAGCATGTAGGCATTTTAATTTATTACAAAGACAATACAACGTAATGGGTCAAATGCACTGCTGTGTGAACCTGTCAACCTGGAATTATGCTGGAAATTGTTGTTGGCCATGCAAATTATTTCTTTCCAAGATGCATGGGTGTGCCCAACAGCAGATGGTCAGTTGACCAGAATAAACACAACAGGAAGATGAGAGTACAGAAAGAGAAGTTGACTAGTTTGGACAGGACACACACAGAAAAAGAAAATATTAAATTGGTTTAACCAGAGGAAAAACAACTGCTCCTCTCAGTACTATATGAAATGCATCAATATACACCAGAAGTGTGTGTGTGTTTAAATGGGTTTAGAAAAAAGCTGCAAAGGCAAAATATAGAAATAAAATTCTCTCTGCAGATGGAAATAAAACTGCAAGCTGGTAACACATGGGAAAGAGAGATTTCACACAAATCTAGCCTGAACTATAGTCTCTGAATAACTAACAAGATTGCTTGTGGTTTGAAATTGCAGAATAACATTTATCAATACTGAAAACAGTCTAATGAACAAATGATGGTTATCTTAACACCTCTTTTTTGTTTTCTCAGCTTTCATTGCATTTTCAACAATGCCAGAACTGGCTCAAAAAATCAAACTCTATTTTGCATTGGCACCTGTCACTACTATTCAGTATGCTAGAAGCCCAGCAACAAAACTGCTATACCTTCCTGAAAAATTGCTCTGGGTATGTGATATCTTGGTCTCAACTGTTTAATCATATACTTGTTTGTTCAGCTCTTAAAATGGATAAACAAAAAGTATAGGGCTTTATGAAATCTACTCATCTGCATGTGTGTATGTTCACCCTATACCTGAAGCCTTTAAAAGTTCAGACTGGACATTAAGAAAAACTTTTTATCTGGAGCAATAGTGCAGCACTGAGATAGATCACCCAGAGAGGCACAGGGTTGCAGATCTTCAAAGGTTTTCAAGATTCCTGTAGACAAAGCCACAACTGATGTGCAAGCTTAGAGATAAAATACGAATTGGAGTTAACGTTTAAGGTATCTCTTCATTAAAAGTGATGTAACAGAAATTGAGTAACGCCTGAGCAGGCTGATGCAATGGAAAAACACCTAATTTCTCTATTGTTTGTGGGAACATCGTCTGGCAAATGAAAAAAAAAGCAAGTGAGAACCAGTGAAAGTGCTGGAGAAGAGGAACAGGACACAAACACCTTTTAAAAGCAACAGCACAATGTAAAAGTGTACATTCTTAAATGAATGTTACCTTTGTATTTCACAGGGTTTACTTGGCAGAAGAGAATTCCTTCCCCAAACTGAATGTCTAAGAAGGCTAATAGTCCCTGTCTGCAGCCACCGAGCTTTTGCCAGGCTCTGTAGAAGTGTCTTCTTCAGTCTGGGTGGCTGTAACCTGAAAAACATTGACATGGTATGTATAGCTCTCACCAGCTCTGCTGAGAGTTTAAGCTTCTGCTCCCAAAATTCACCTTCTATCCTGTGGCATGAATTTTGATTTTCTATTATTCAGCATCACATTGCAGGGAACAGTCCCCACTACTGGACAGCAATCTGCTGGTTGTCAAATCACTGGCAGGGGACCACTGCCTCACTCCTCAGAGGAGCACTTGGCACCACCCCTACAGTCAACAGCTCCTCAAAGCCTCTCAAAACTCTGCTGTCTGCCTTCTTCCAGACCTCACCTAGGGGGCCATCTCCTTTTTCATACTGACTACTGGTTTTGTTGGAGATCTTCATTGTGCTGGCATACCACAGAAGATTAAATAAAACCTCTGCTTGCTTCATGTTTCCAGGAGCTCTTTGCAACAAAGAAGGGCACACATGTATTCCCCCTTGTCCTCCTCCTCCAAGCCTTGGACCGTCAGGGATGTGCTCAGTGGCACTGGATGCCTTGGGTGTGCCTGAGAGAGAGCTGGCAGATACTGGGGGTTAAGACATACTTGGGCACCTCATGCTATATACAGCTGTAGGTCAGACCACCTGGGCATCACAATTTTGTTACAGTGCTTTCCCAAAAATGCCTCAGAGGATGTTCTCTGAGGAAGGGTCCTCAGAGCAACATGTTAAGAAACCCCTGCAGGACTAGGGTGTGGTTTACTTCAAACAGTTGTGCATTCCTCAGGCAGTTGCAGTTCTTTTTGCTGTTCTGTCCAACAGCAACTCTCTCTTACACAGGATCTGTTACAGACTTCTGAAAAAAAAAACCACCTAATTTGAGGTCTAAATTGCTTTCTAATCTATCCTTTCCACCTGTTAGATTATTTTAGATTCTCAGTCATCCTGGAAAATGTTCTGGTTGGGGGGGTGTTCTTTCAGTGCTGCTCCAAACCTGATACAGAGGCACATGTGGTGATACCACTCCAATTTATGTTTTATTCGTACATTATGGTGCTGTGGCAGATGTTTTCATGTACATCTGAACAGAAGGGAGCAGAAGTATACTCACTGAGTATTTTCTTTCAGAACCGAATCAATGTGTACATTGCACAAACCCCAGCTGGAACTTCTGTGCAGAACATCGTCCACTGGAGTCAGGTACTAGAAAACTCCCGGAAGACAAAATAGGTACTCACCTCTGGCTGAATGGTATAGAGTGGGTACAGCTGATATCCTGCTGTGTAGCCATTGCTTTGCCAGCAGGATAGAAATACCCTGCATGATAGAGGTACACTTGAAGGCAACAATGGAGTGTTGTGTTTGTGTAAAAATATGTACGCTGGAAGCTGTGTATGCAGATGTGTATATCACTCTTCTTATTGTGAATCCAATGCATTTTATAAATTATGTCCACAGTTCCTGTACAGAGCTTACCTTAAGAAATCAGTTGTGTTTCCAATGTGGAGTGGAGAAATGAGCAAGACACAGGCTGCTTTGTAAAATATCAAATTTTACTAGTAAAAGCCCTTGTACTTTCAGCTCTTTCTTTCAAAGCTGTCAGTGTCTGGACAGCAATAGAACTATAAATAATAAAATCTTTATTTAGTAGACTTGTTATATCCCTTACTTACAATGTATCATCACAGTGTGTTCTCAGGAGAAGTACTGATGTAAGTTGTCTTTCTGTCTTTGGGCTCACACTTTCAGGATTCGTAAAGTCTGGGCTCAGTCACAGAAGCTGTAGCACACAGGGCAGGTTTCCTGGCAGCACTGCAGGCTCTGGAGCGGAGCTGGAAGCAGCTGCAAGCACAGTGAGCTTGCAAGAGTGTTCATGCACTTTTCAGCACAACAAACACATAGATATTCCGAGAAGACCTAATAGCAGCCTACCAGTACTTAAAGGGGGCCTACAGGAGGGATGGCGAAACACTCTATCAGGAAGTGTAGTGACAGCACAAGGGGTAATGGTTATAAGCTGAAAGAGGGCAGGTTTAGACTAGACATTACAAAGAAATTTTTCGCTGGGAGGGTGGTGAGACACTGGAACAGGTTTCCCAGAGAAGTTGTGGATGCCCCATCCCTGGAGGTGTTCAAGGCCAGGCTGGATGAGGCTTTGAGCAACCTGGGCTAGTGGAGGGTGTCCCTGCCCATGGCAGGGGGGTTGGAACTTGATGATCTTTTAGGTCCTTTCCAACCCAAACCATTCTATGATTCCGTATGTTTGAGTGTCATCTGCAGAGGCATTTACCCAAAATCAAACAATACTTTTGGTGGTGAATTTACATAAAGTACTAGATTTTTATTAAGTTGCTTTTGTAACCATGACATAGACCTGAAAAGAATAAGGGTTACAAAAGCACAGTGGAGGGAAATCTACAAATTGACTCAGGTTTGATTCAGCATCCAGCCACAGACTGGCAAGTGCAGACATGCAGGAGGAGTATTCCTAAACCTTCTTTGTTGTTGAATTCCTGAATTATGGCTTTATAACTACCCTTCTCTTGTTCATCCTTTTAGGAGGCCCATTCAGGGAAGTTCCAAGCTTATGACTGGGGCAGTTCAAAGAAGAACATAGAAAAATACCAACAGGTATATTATGGTGAAACAATATTATCCCCCTTGGACAACACAGAAGCCCACAGGAAGAGATCAAGGATGTAGTAGTAGAAATATTTTCAGCATACAAGTAAATGGGTTTAGCCACCACTATCTGTATTACTGCTTTCCAGTTTGAAAATCAACAGAAAAAGCATGCAAGTGGTAGTGGCAATTATAAATTTTAAAAAGAAAAAGAGAGAGGAGGACAAAAGCTTTTCAGTTAAATGATCAATAGGAATAAGAAGAAGTAAGGGCAGGAAAGATAGATAGAAAATGCATTTCAAAAAAGAAGAGCACATTTAGTGGGTAAGACCAAAGGAGCATCTTGTCTAGTGGCATGATTGACACAGTTGCCAATGATACAATATTAGGAAGAGGACAACTGGACAGCTAATAGCTACCCCTAGGTTCTGGAAGCCTGAGACAAAAGGATTTTGTCCTCAAGCAGTCCCTGAGGAACCTCTTCTCCATTCAAGACTAATCCCATCCTTGACCTTCCTACTCTTTAGATCTCCACAACAGCCTATCATTATAAGTTATATGTTTCAATGATTGCTTGCATAAAACACAACTTCCTTTGGTGTGTACTCAATTTGCTTGCCCCTGGAAAGTCACTGAATGCCTTCTAAGTTTTATGTCATGAGAAGTAATGTGTTACTTACTTCCTGTGCTCTTTCTTCATACCATTTGTGATTGGATAAGCCTGTCTCCTGTTCCTGCTCTGGCCTCTATTTTCCAAACTAAGGAGTTGTAAGATCCTTCCTTTCTTCTGCTACAAAAGCCACGCTACGCTCCTTTTCGTCTTTGTCACATGTGTTTTCTAAAGACCATGTATGTCTTCTGGGGCTGACCAGTACTCCAAAAGGACCAAGATGGGGGTTTATCCAGAGGCACCCTGACATTTTCTGTCTTGTTCCAGAGTCCTGCCCTATGAGTTCCTCTCTGAGAGGACAAAGACCCAACAGTAACTCTTTGTCAACTCAGGAGACATTTTTTCCTTTAGCTATACTATCATCTGGGTCACCCCTGCAAGCACAGACAGAAAAGGTAAGGGCACTTCCTTCCTATTTGGTTTAGGCACCTCTGCTTTGGACAGTGACAGAAGGAAGACCCAAACACAAGGTTAAAGTCTGCTGTGCTTTCTTGCATATTCATTCCTGTACTGCTTCATGTTTTCCAGGCTACTCCTCCTCTCTACAATGTAGAAAAGATGATTGTACCAACTGCTGTATGGACGGGGGGACAAGATTTGCTTGCAGATCCCAAGGATGCAGCCATCTTACTGTCTCAAATTAAAACACTCATTTATCACAAGAGGATTCCTGAATGGGCACACCTGGATTTCATCTGGGGGTTGGATGCACCTTTGCACATGTACAATGAAATTATTGACATGATGCAGAAGTATCCTTAACCCACGATGAGCCATACCTGGCTCATTCAATGACACTTGCTTTCACTGGGTACAAACAAAACCTTATTTTGCATCAAATGGTTTCTGCTGGAGATGGAGAAAGGGTTCCTCCTGATGCTATTTTTACGCCACATGAATGTCTTTTGTATCCAGATGATGCACTTCATATTTTATGGCAACCTTGTGGGTCAGTAGTCACTTTTTAGTTGATACAGCCTAGATTTGGCAATAACCGTACTTTGCTAACAGAAGACAGGGTTTTCTTGCAGCCTGCTCTCTGGTTTAGACCTTAACAGTAATGAAAGCACTGATTTTCTCTGGACGCAGTCAGTGATCTCAAGACACTTCCGTTCTTCATATTATTTCTGTTTAATGGGCTGGCAGTTACTGAAGGCCTAGTGTAAGCCAAGACTAATTCTAGCAGTTATGGTATTGATTGATTGATTGATTTTATTGTTAGATGAAACGATCGCCAGAAAGTAAAAACCGACTTCTAACAAAAAAACTCACTCCTGAAAAGTTATTTGTCTTCATTTGAAACAGGGCTGCTCACTTTTTTCATGAGGAGGGACAAGGGATACAGAGAGGGTAGACCCAGCAGAAAACAGTAGCCAGTCTTGTAGTTCAAGCATGCACCTGGAAGATGGGAAACTTGAGTTCAAGGAGCCCCAAGATAGAGAAATCTTGGCAACCACAATCTCTGCTGACAACACTTTCAGGATCTGTGTACATGAACTATCCAGGGTGGGCGAAAGGAGCTGATTTCATCTTGGCAATGACAGCACTTCGGTGGGACACTTTGGTTCAAAGTTATAATCTGAACCCAGCAGAAACCTCACATCTCCTGCTGTTTCACATGGAAGCCACTAGCTACCACAGAGCTGAGCTGTTTTAACCTTTATCATGTCTCGGAGAGGCCTCTTTGGGGTTTAAACACTAAAATGAAAAGTACCTGAGCATGGTTAGACAGATTCCATTACCTCTGTCCCATGGGTATTTAGAACACTTTGCCTGTTAGTGGGAAGGGCTGCTTTCAAAATAGTTCTGAAGAAACTGTCATCCTATTGAATTTCCTGGGGGAACTCTGGCTCTACCAATCTTGTTTTAAATAGGTAGTTGTATCACAAAGACACTCACTTGAAGGGTAACCTCCATGGTTATTAGGTTACAGCATTATGGGTCACTGTCCCTCCACAATGAAGTGTCCTTAGCTTCACTGTAAAAAGAAACAGACTGCATTTAGGGGTTTCCTTTCAGCATGACATTCTCATTCTCCATTTGAATCAAATGTTAACATGGGCCAAGTCTGGGGTACTAACCAGTGTAGGTACATCTGTTACTCGAGGACAGCTCACTGGTGACACTATATGTCAGTGTCTCACTCTGTGAAATGGCTCATTAGCAGAACAAATTAACTGTGGCTGGTGCCACTTCTATCCCTTTTCATTCCAAGACAAACAACAGGCCTGTTTCATCTCCTGAGACCACTGCTGACACCTACCCTGTTTCCTTTTGCTTCAAGAATGTAAGCAGAGCTTGATCCAAACAAAAGAGCTCGCCTCCGGACAAGGACATTCCTTACACCCAATACAAATTCCTGGGGACAAATACCCTCCAGAGAGTCAGCCCTTCAGCTAACTCACTGCTTGTAGGTGAAATGCATGAGGACTTGAGACCTACTTTGTGAGTTTTCAATACTTGTGATGGGAAATGCAATAGCAATATACCTGAAAGACAGAGCATCACCTAAACTCACCTAGGAAAGAGATTGCAGCTGTGCAGCTATCTTGCAAGGCAGGAGACCATAGAGGAGGCAAGGTGTCAAATTTTCTGGAAAATTAGTAAAAACAGGTTGAGCAAGCAGCACTGGAAACATCCCGGGACTGTTGATCACACCTTGGGATATGAGGAGGGACTAGGCATCATGTTGAAGAAGCCCTTCTGAGTGATTAGTTTATGGTTTGATGAAAGTTATTATCACTTAGAGACATCAGAGCAGCCAAGTTATAATGTTTTTTATTGATAAATTAGCAAATAACCTTTTTCACTGTCCCAAACAATGTTCTTTGCTTTGTATGCAAAGCAGAACTGTTACTATGGATTCACTGACATCCTGTTCTTATTTCACTCCCTTCCTTTCCCCATCACCCAAAGGCATCATATTATTTGTGACAGTGTTCCCAAGAACATATCCCTTTCGTCTGATGTTCTTTTAAATGCTCACCAGACCATGATGAAACACAAGTTCTTCTGAAGAACTTGTGTTAACTGACAAGTTAATTGGCTGAAAAGGCTGGTCCTCACGTAGGAAGATTCTACTTTATTTGTAGCCCAGCTGCCTAAGGACACAAAACGTGTCCGTCTGCCCATGGTCATTAAGACAATTTCAGTGAGGACTGAGCCCCCAGGCTGAGTTCAGCCAAGGCAAAGATCTCCAAAGATACTATGTTATCAGAGTTGATGAAAGTGGCTTGGGAGCAACAAGAACCCTTGTTTGTTCCCTCACTGGGAGAAAGGTTATATGATGTGTTCAAGTCTTCTATGGCACCAGGGGTCCCTACAGAAGCCATGTAGGCAGCTAATGTAGAATAAGATGGGTTTCATGAGTTGTGCTGCTCACTGAAAAACAGACTTAGGAGTCTGTATGTAATGTTAAAGTTAACATAAACCAAATGAACAGCAATAGCACAGACAGTGTTCTTGAGAGAATATGTTGAAAGAAGCTGGATGCTTCCTCTCTTCATCCTAAAAGATGACATTCAGAGCCTCCCCTCAGCTGAGCAACAGTACAGGTCAAGGTATGCCACAGCCTCAGGGAAAGGGAACACCCAGGTTCCAGCTAAGCATCCTAACCACTGATTTGTAGGTACATCTTAAACTCTCCTGCTCCAAGGTGCATTTGGGGTTTGTGAATTTAACCAGAAGATCTTTTTCATCACAAAGAGTTCCCCACCCCTGAAGCACTGCCAAATCAGCACTTAAACACGCTCTACAATAAATGCTGCCAACTTATGACACTCACGGCTGCTACCCTGCAGTGCTCATTGTGTTTTAACTTCCTTTTATCTGCGCAGGTTTCTGCCAGTGAATCAGTCTGCAAGTGGAGACAGACCAGGAACTGTGGCAGAAGACACTAGCAAGGCAGTCAAAGTAGAGGTAAGTTGCTCATATGTACATGTTCATGGTCTTTTTCTCTGTTGCCTGTCTCCATAAAAACGTTCAGTCTTTGGTTTGTGCAGTTGCTTGTAAGAATTGAAAGCTTTTTGTCTCTCTGATCTGTAAGCTTATTACTGTGCTTGTTTGCTCAAGTTAGAACAGAAAGGCAAAGAAATTTGACCTGAGCAAGAGGTAGAAAAAGAGCAACCATTTCATTTTCCTCTACTTGTTTTCTTCAGTTTGAGACCGAGGAAATGAAGCCTCAGTACTCCAACAGTGTGTGTAAACTGGACCTCCTGCTCACGCACTGTGATGCATATGCATGTTTTGTTAGTAAGGCAGATTCTCATTAGCGTTTACTCACAGCTGCTTCTCTGGTTGGTGTGTGTATGCCTTACAGTCTACAGGAAATAAATTTTAGACTGCTTAAAGCACAAGGATAGATGGATGAATTTCTGAAAGGCTTGTATCTTAGTTTCACTAAAACTTAAAAGTACCTAAAGAACTTTCAAGGGCATTTTTCTCTCTGACCTTTTTATCTTTTAAGTATGCTCTTTTGTGTCAGTTAGCAATGCCCAATATTTCCTTATGATGACTTCTCACTATATAAAAACAGCTGTTCATGTCTCCTAGCTGTCTTTGTTTCTGAAGCCTAAGGGACCAGTGGCCTGCCAAGATTGCTATTACGTAGCCCGCTGTGTCTGATTCAAAAGGTGAATACCTGGAAGCCCATGAGCCATGCCATCTAAGCCAGGTGGTCATAGAGTGCATTAAGAAAAGTTTGCCCTAACAAGAGGAATAATTTAGCCTCTGTGTTGCCCCAGCTAGTCTTGGTAGTGATTTGAAAACAAGCTGACACATGAGTAGAAATTTTTCTTCCTAAATGAGATTTCCCATGCAGGAAGAGGGAGGCATATTTTACTCCCATTAGAACAGAGTATAACAGCAGAAAGGAAAAAAGAGTGTTGGGCTGACTAAGTATGTAGTTGTGAGGCTTCCTGTTTTAACAACAAAAATTAAGAAGTATTTGATACACAAAAGGAATTGGATGTGTTTTAATGCCAAGTTTAAAGTTTTGGGTGTTTCCAAACACTGCTTCATTCCAACTATCTGATGACTCAGGAGGTTTGACTTCTTTAAATTTGTTCAAATTTAAAGGGTAATATGAACATCAGAAAAAGTTGAAACTCCTTCTCCTATAAGAATATTTAAAGAGTGCAAAAATATCTTGGTTGCCCCTCACTCCCACAAATCCTGTTTGTCTTCCCCATTACTTGCCAGGGAATACTCACTATTTTCTCTTGACCTGTAGTTCCATTTACAAGTGCAAATAAACTTCATTGAGCAGCATGTCTTGTCATAGCAGATGTCTTATGCTAGAAGCAGACTCCAGAAACATGTAGCTGCATGAGAACTTCTGTTCTTCATTGAAAATTGGATTCTCCACATCTAGTGGACCTAGCAATGCCTGGTTTCAGCAGGACTTGTTTCCTAACTCTGCTTGACTTCCTAATGCAAACTGTAATACAGGCAGGTCTCTTACAAAATTCTCTCTCAAACCCTGATGCCCAGCCGTGCGTGCTGTGGCTGCATTGAAGCTGCGTGGACACTGACTAGTTGGCTACTTCACCCTTGCTGACTCATCTGCTGCCTGCGGAACATACTACAGCTGCCTTCAGCCTGCCTTCTCCCTCGCAAACCACTTACCCCACTGAATAGTCCTCCCCCAGCAAACAGTGCTCACTCTGAAGTTCCTGAAAACCCCATTGCCTTACAGGCCTGTATCTCAGTGCTGAACTTGACAGGTATTTACCAATGACACCAAAAGTTAATTACAGGATGGACAGAAAGGTGAACCAGCAGAAACACACTGTGGTCACAGAAGCATGCCCTCTTCTTCTGAGGAAACCAAGCCTACAAGAGCAGTAATGTCCCCAGTCATTACTGGTGAGGCAATCTTACAAGACACCTTGGTGATCTGAAGCCTTACATTGTAATGCATGTCCTTTTTGTCCCATGGATTCTATTGTTGAATATTTAGGTAGCCTACCTGATCATTATGGTCTTTATCCGCATGCAGAATAGCTGCTACTTTTCACCACTGTCACTCTCTCCCCACACATGCAGGCACAATATACAACAAACAATTGGATGTATAATGGCTTTTCCAGAATGTGTAAGCACAGTCCTGAACTTCATGGATGAATCCTTTTTGTACAGTTCTTCAGATTGGAAAGAAAAATCCTATCTTACCTACTTACAGCTCTCTTGTAGGGAAGGAGCACTGGGCATGTCAGCATTTCTCTCACTCTCCAAACAATTTTAACTCGTAGTTCCACACCCACTAACTTTCTGGGACACAGAACCTGCACTTCCCTTTTTTAGGGAGTGCTTAAGTCAAAATTTGCATGTTGAAAAAAAAGGTGTGGGGAGCTCACAGAGAGCAGTGTTCCTGCACTCATTGACTGAGTTCTGGAAAACAAAGATTAAGACCTTGAAGCTTATCTACTGCAGGTGGAGTTGGTATAAACTGCTGCTAGATAGACTGCAGTTTCTATTCAGACAAGTTAATCTGGTACCATCATGTTAACCCAGGAAACTGAAAGGTCTCATCTCCCCATGACCAAGACAAGATTTACAATATGGGCGACCATTTCTAAGAGCTAAGGGAGACAGGCCCTTGGCAACATGAAGACCATCTCAGCATCCATTGTTCACTGCTCTAAAACCAAATTATTCCATGATTTTTCAACTGGTAGAAGCCATCGACTTTGAGAGACTGAAACTTTGAACTCAGAAGCAGCAGGAAAAATGCAATTATTTGGGCATAGCAGAGCAGGTTCTTGGAAGAAGTGGGCAGCAAGTGGCTGGTGAAGAAGCCCAAGGGGGCGGTAAATGGAGACCTAGATGACTCAGTTTCAGTCTGAAAGGCAAGGTTGACTGGGAACTGACTCATGGGTCTTCTGGAGAACCATACCTTGTTTGCTTCATGTTCTCAGAGGGAACAGAACTTGAATATGGTCTGGGGCACATCACCCCATGATGAAAGCACAGGCTGGCACTGATCTGGTGCAAGCATGTTGCCCTAAGCCCGTTACATCTCCTCTCAGAGTCCTTGAATCACTCCTGGTCCCTGTACAACCCTGCACGAGCCTCATTGACCCCAGCACACCACTGACCTGCACCAAGGACGGCATTTGATCCAAAAGGAGGAGAGGGCAGGTGCAAAGAGAGCCCATTCCAGAACTCTCTCACATCAATCCTGAGGAGACATGAAACAAACAGTGCTTTTTTTCTCTTTTCACCTTTCCTGCTGGCAGAGAAGTGGAGGCAGATGAAGGCAGACAAGCTGGGTGATGGTCATTTCAGGTACTCATGTTTCTTTGTCAAGCTTTTGCTAGACTCATGCCAGGAGCTGGCCCTGACTACCAACCACAACTCCCTTGTCACCTGCAGAGTGGTCAGGCACATTCTCACATGGTGTCCCCGTGTGTTTCCCTCACTTGTTCTGCAACCCTCCCTTTTACACAGCGTAAGGACCACAGTCCTCACACAGGTACTTACTCTGGCAGGCCCTTGGGGAACAAACCTTGGGCAGCCTTCAGGAGCCTCCCCAGTTGGGTCTTCCTGTGGAATTCCACAGCACTCTCTTCCTAACGCAAGCACCCCTACATGTGCTCTTTCACACAGCCTCAAGATGTGGTGCCTTCTCGTGCTGCTCTGCTCCCAAGGAATTGTCTTTTCAGCAGGATTCACAGCACCCTCCACTCTGAATTCAGACAAAAGACAGTGCAGGAAGACTCGCAACCCTGAATGCTTTATGAACGTTGTAAGTTGGGTCACTTTCTCTCCCTTTCTTTCTAAACTATCTCAGTACCACTAACACGGCCCCATCACTAACAGTATCTGCCAGGAGGTTAAGAAGTGCACCTTACACATTTCCAATTTTTCCAACCTGCCTTTCCCAAAACCACTGTATTACAGTCACCCCTGCAATGAGGGCCGTCTCTGAATATGCCGGGGACAGGTGTGACTCTCTCACATTGCATGAGCATTGCAATGGAGGGTGCCAGCTGCTACTCTTGACTCCAAGGCCAGGCAGCTCCCCAGAACCTCCTGAGGGGCACTGGAGATCCAGGCTACTGAAGTTGGACCCCAGCAACAGGACTCAGCCCTGGACTGTGGCCAGAGCGCAGACTATGTACTCTAGTGCACACCAGACTGAACAAGAGACTTTTTATGCCTGCATTTAGGGTGAATCCCAACAGGCATATGATGAATATAAGGCTGGGACATGCCTCATGTTGATTGTTTGCAGTCACCTTTCTCAACACACATTGGTATTTCAGGCTGCTGCACAAAGAAGGGAAGACTGCGATCTTGGCAGGAGGACAAGGGTTCTGCCAGCACTGTGATAGGGAGCACCAGCCTAGAAGAAACCTTGATGCTCCTATCCAAACAGCCTGAGCTGCCAGAGAGAACTCTTTTACAGTGGAGTCAAAGGCTGGTTTCTAGTCTCAAGGGAAGCAAAGCCCTCTCCTTCTGCAATAGCCCGATTGGTCAGTACAGTGGCAAGGCAGGTCGAATCCCCTAAAAGAGCATATGCTCGCAACATCAACTGATCCAAAACCCATTGCTCAGAGTCACCAAAGATTTACGCATGGTACATGCAAATTTAATTGCAGGTGGTTTCATGAGTTCCTTAGTGACAAGAGCTCCACCCCTCTTTGTCTTGCTTGCGTGGCTTGTGTAGTCAGACTCTGGCAAGAAAGTAGCCAGCATGGACCAAAACCCACATCTTTTGTCACTGTCTTGTGCAGATGCATCTTTTTACAAGGCCTGTAATATTTACTCTCTGACATGGTCCTTGTGGTCAGGGTCCTTGCACTACTGTCACAGAACAGCCCACATCCACACTACTGAGCTTGGCTACACTTAAAACAGGACAACTTGCATGTTAACAAGCTCTCCTTTGGCTTCCCCCAGAGTGAAATTATCAGATACCATGGATACCCCAGTGAGGAATATCAAGTTACCACCAAGGACGGATACATTCTTACTGTTTTCAGAATTCCTGCTGGGAGGAACAGCCAAAATACAGGTATGACACAGTTACAGGCCTTAAGGGAGGTCTGAGATCCAACTCTTGCCTGACTCCCCCGTCTTTCCCCTCTGCACATGCAATGGCATGTTCCACACCTTTCCATCTCATCAAGAGCGTCTAGTCAGGAATGTGGCCTGAGTTCTGAATCCAATTGAAGTCCACACCTTCAGTGTTTCTGTCCTTGTTTCAGACTTCTTTAGTAAGTTTGTCATATCCTGTTTTCTTGCTCTAGTGTGAGCTGGGGGAGGGTTTGGTATACTGGATTTGGGGAGTATTTGCATAAACAGCCTAAGTAATATACATTTCAAGCAGAAGTCTGACAACAAAGCCTATCAGGTTAGGGCTATGAATATTAGTTCCCAGTGTTCTGAAGGACAGATATTCTTAAGGAAGGTGATAAGAAATCGGGTCATCAATGAAAAGCAAAAGCATTTCATCACATTTTCTGAATGCAATAAAAGTTTCTACCTGGAATTCAACGTACCCTGTATACTGCTACTTTGTTTATTACTCTTTGTTAGAATTACAGAATAATTTATTTTGGATGCCTCCTCCTGTTTGGATCTCCTCCTTTGGAGATCACCTGGTCTAGCATCACTCTCAAACTCAGGTTAACTAAAGTTAGATCAGGGGCCTCTCAGCCCTGCTCAGTTGGTTACTGAACAGACCTAAGGGTAGACATGCTTCTTTGGATGAGTTAGTCTCTATAGACTGTTATACCTTCAGCAGTATTCAGCTGTGGTAAATGTTTTCAATACAGGGACCTGTAAATTGGCTTTCCAGTGCAAGAGGAGGTAGGGACAGGCTTCCTCATCAAATTATTTATTTGCCATGAAATTATTATGAAATGTCATTAAACAGTTCCTGCTTGCATGGAGCAAGTCCTTCAGGTTTCTCAGACCAGTATCTATGCAAAGTTCTCCTGGAAGCTTCTTAAAGAAGGAAAGATTTTAAACCTCTCACAAACTACACTCTGCACCACTCTTAAATATCCGTTAACTACTGCTCGAATATAATAAAACTTTAATCTCTTCCAGGACAAAAGCCTGTAGTCTTCCTACAGCATGCTTTTCTAGGAGACGCTACCCACTGGATTTCTAACCTGCCCAACAACAGCTTGGGCTTCCTCCTTGCAGATGTTGGCTATGATGTCTGGATGGGAAACAGCCGAGGGAACACTTGGTCTTTAAAACACAGGACTCTTAATCCCAGCCAGAAAGAATTCTGGCAGTTCAGGTACTCTGCAGAGGGAGGGTTACTCAAGACAGAAACTCCAAGGGGACTAGATAGCTTTAGCCTGATGTTTTTTACTTAAACTAGCATCAGAAAAGGATTTACACCAAACAGAGAGAGTAAAGAACCAGACAAAGAAGGATGCTCACTACTCCTCAGAGTTGGGAGCTTTGGCTGGGGAAGAGATTTCAGACAGTGGGAAGTTAAATGGGATGCTGAGGACAAGGAACACTACTCTGAGAGGGAGAGCAAGAACCTCAGCTGGAACAGGCTGAGCAGCCTTGTCTAGAAATCTCCGATCTCTCACAGATGAATTCAACCAAGAGAGAAACATGTTTTGCAACCCATGCTAGTAAAAGCACTGATTAAATTCAGTTCCCCAAGGGCTGCAGCTGACAGGCAAAACTGGCCTCTCCTACGCAGTGAGCCCAAGGCATCAGGCAGCCTGGCAGTACAGCTCCGTCCCT
This sequence comes from Pterocles orientalis, assembly GCA_011057875.1. NCBI lineage: Eukaryota > Metazoa > Chordata > Aves > Pterocliformes > Pteroclidae > Pterocles > Pterocles orientalis. The sequence continues at coordinate 1,113,851 of WKFP01015094.1, forward strand.
CTACCCCCTTCCCCAACTCAAGCAAGAATGCAGACAAAGTGTGCATCCTCATCTTTCAATGGGTCCTGCTTGGTGCAATGAACAAAACTGACATTCAGTAACACACACCGTGGTAGCTGAATTGTCTGCTAGCTTTTTGTGTTTCTCCCCTACAGCTTTGATGAAATGGGTAAATATGATATTCCAGCAGAGCTGTACTTCATCATGAATAAAACTGGACAGAAGGACGTATACTATGTTGGTCACTCTGAAGGCTCAACATCAGGTAATGCCAGGACACTCATGGTTCACAGCCATTCATGTTCCTATCTGATCAGCAGGTGGGTCTCCCCATTGATTCAGTTGTTTTTCTTGTTTGTGGAGAGCTAGCAAACATAGAAGTGCTTTCTTAGTTGAGATTTGGAAAATATGCAAAACTTTTCCAAAAACTTGCTTAGTCTTTATAGCAAAGCAGCCTAATAGCAGATCCAAGCACAGTTCAATTTTTTAACTAATTAGAGACATAAAAGTAGTTATTTACTGGGTATTTCAGGTACTGGCACTGGGTATTTTTCTTAAATTCTCAGGAACAGGAACTTTCAGTAAGTTCATCCTTTGTATTAAGAAGGAAAGGAAGGAAAAGGAAAAGGAAGGAAAGACTAAAAAGATAAAACAGTGCATAGAATATATAATTTCAAATAACAAAATGCAAGGAAAAAGAGTCTCGATATTACTAAGTCATATGATTTAATGGTAATCTTACAATTCAAAGCATAGTTCATGAGTAGCTATAACTGGCCATATTACTGTTTAAAAACATATTGCCAGAAACTGAAAATTAGGAAAAAAAAATCAATAACTTTTTTTCTCTTAGTGCCAGCCTTTAGCATTAACTCACTTTATGGCCTCTGAATGCAACTAACCTTCTTTTAGCATCAGCTGACAGTTCATTATGTTTATGGCTTATGTGTAAGATCTATGAATGGACATTGATTAGAAATGAGCAGCTGCCAGTTCGTTAGTGTAAATGACCCAGAAAAAAAGAGAAGGAAACATGGGAAATTTCTATATTGTCTCACAGCTCCAGACCTTTTCTTTTCCTCTCATAAGAGTATTTAAAGACCCTCATAGCAAAACAAACTAACCATCTAGGCTTTCTTCAGCTGCCTTTGATGCAAACAATCAGTTGCAAACACTCAAAGCTCCCAGTATTCAGCTAATTACTCTGCAGCTTCATGGAAATATAAACATATATAGACCTTTAGAGACTGTAATCTGAAAAATATATTTTTATTACAGTTTTTTGAACTTTAGAGGGAATTGATTTTATCACTAAAATCTCACTGACATGTTGCCTACAAAAACTGTTCTGATAAAGGCAACGTCCAGACATGCTCTAAACCTCAGAAAAAAAAAACAACTTTGCCTCCCAGATAAAATTCATTTCAGGACTTTGCTTCAGCATTTGCCTTAGGTAAAACATGCAACACAGACAAACATAGATAACAGACAATGGGCTGCAAATCTAGTCTACTTTTTGTTTGCTACCTACTGCTTCCTTTATTTATTTTGCCAGTAGAAAATGTCTTCACTAACTCAGGTTGTCCCTTCTGTGTTTACAGGCTTCATAGCATTTTCTACATACCCTGAGCTGGCTAAACGGGTGAAAATGTTCAGTGCTCTGGGCCCAGTAACCACATGCTCACGTGCTACAAGCCCTCTGATTAAGCTGACAAATGTTCCTGAACCGATGCTCAGGGTATGTCATTTTTTCCTTCTAAGAGGCCCAATTCCTGACCTACCTTCGAGAGGGTTCACTCAGCCTGAGACAGTGTTCTCAAACAGGTGACATGTTGATACTGATCTTGGGATAAATCAAGTGCTCTTGCAAAATCTGTTCACAGACTCTGTGGGAAGAATAGTGGAGATATATGTATATATATATATAGGGCTTGCAGCAGCAGGTGCCAGTGGAGTAGGAGACTTGTGAAACTGTCTCATCAGTGGACTCTTGCTGTTAACTAATATTTTGGTGGCCTCATGCAGGAGGAACTAAACCAGAGCTGCAATAACAGCCATGACACTCTCCAGGACTGAAAAACGAGTGAGCATTGAGGTCAATACACTAGAAATGGAAGGATGGTTTCCTCCAGGATTGGTGCCAGTGATACGAAGAAAGAAGGATATGTGATACACTATGGGGAAGAAGGAGTTTTAAGGGGTAGTGGGAGGGCAAACTGTTTCAGCAATCTCTGAATACTGAGTTAGGAGGCTAGGCTGTTAGCAACAGTTTCCTGTCTAAGATGCTCCTGTGACAAGAAAAGTGTCATGCTTTTCCCTCAGTTCCTATTTGGCTACAAAGGAGCCCTGCACCAAATCGGATTCCTGAAAGGACCTGCAACACAGTTATGTGCAAGCCAGGATAAGTTTTGTGGCCATATACTCTGCTACATAGCTGGAGGCAGTATAAAAAATATGAACATGGTAAGTATATGCAAGAAAACCTACTCAAAGTAAAACCAAGGTGATTTTGGAAGTTACATTTGTGCACCCTGTCCTTATCTTGTAACTGTCACATATGTAAACATACATAAAACACAACATAGTTATCAGCAGACTGAGGGAATGCCAGGACATTGTGTGGTGCAAACAGTGACAGACAAGACTAGAGCTAATGATGGATGGGATCAACAACTAGGCACATTCCAATCCCAGGGGAAAAGGACTGATTCAGTCTGGAGCTATATTGCACATATCGATAGGTGTGCCCTCCGCTGGGGCTAAACTGACCAGAGTTTGGTCATTTGCAGATGCTCTTTAAAAAGAGCCAATGGATTATGGAGTCAGACTTCTTGTCTTGTCATAATTCCCAGTTTCTTTCCTTAGCATGCTGACACCAGGGTTCTCTGTACACTGGAATAATTAAAAGAGAGGAAAAAGCTCCTTTTCTCTTCTCACTTTTCAAACTACTTGCACCAGAACTCAGTCAAAAAGAACTACTGAAAGGGGCATTTTCCCTTTTTTGTTGTCCTTAGAACTGGGCCCAACAGCTCAATCCACAATATATAGAGCTACAGAAAGCCCTTGTACTGTGCCAGAGGAGTGCAGCACATATACAGGATAGTGCATCAGTCAGAGGGGACACAAGACACAGCAGAGTTGTTGCTATGCTTGCTATGGATGCTGTGGTGTGTCTCAAATCACCCTTACAGTGGCGAAAGTATGTAGAAGTTGGCCTCTGTAATTTTTATTACTACAGTATCTGTAAAGACTGGGGCCCATTTTTCTCCATTTATAACCACTTGTAAAAGCACATATGGGAAAGCTGTGAGAAACAAATGCAAAAAACAACTAAAGGCATTGCAGCCCTTTTGCATTGCAGAGCTAAACTATAAAGGATCTTTTCTGACTTGGGTTAAATCATGAATATGGTTCTCAGGGCAAATAACAAGTCTGAGGTGGAATATGAGGACATGGAATTGGAACATCTTAACAAAACTACAAGAATGCAAACTGAAGAAAAAGTAATGTGTCTTGTAAGCTGGCTTCTTTAGCATTAGGACTAAAATGATGAGAAAACCAAATCTTCAAAACCCTTATATATGCATGGGAGTTTGCTGTGAGGTGATGAAGCTACTCTGAACGGACTGAAAGGTTTTTCCCTACTGTTGCTGAACCACAGGACTCCACAGTAGTACAGTTTTCATGGAACAGACTCGCTTTCTTGGAAAAAGTGGGCAGGTGCATACTATTAAGCAGCAATTCCTCAGTCCGCTTTTCAGTTTTCTTTCAGTTATTTGAAGAATATCCTATTAACATGGGGATTTAACACAGTAGCAGTATGTTGCTCAGGTCCTTCACAAATTTATTCTGTCACAGCACTGGATCCCTGCCTTTTTAACACTTCTGCTTTCTCTCCAGAGTCGAATAGATACATACGTAGGACATTCCCCTGCTGGAACATCAGTACAGAACATTATTCATTGGCATCAGGTATAACTGCACGCTCACGTGTAAACAGACTCTTACTGCTGCTTTTTATGCAACCAACAGCCTCCAGGGAAGTCCAGAGGTGGTGGATCAGGGACACTGCCCATCACATCTCCTCACACGCTGCCCTGAGCACCTGCCCCAGAGCGAGGGAGCACTGTTTCCCGGACCTCACCAGACCGTTACCTGAACTGCCCCTTTGGAATCAGGCACTGAGAATTCCCCACGGCGCATCAGGCCTCTCTGCATGCAGGGCTCCAATGGCTTCCAACATTCATCTTTACTTGTGAAGACATTTGTCTTGAGAGCTGCAGAAGTGAACGCAAGCACAGTCTAGGCACTTGGCAGGCAGTAAGAGGATAGTTGAAACGGCAGGCAGTAGGAGGATAGGGGAAATGAGCAGTCAGGGGATAAACCAGACAAAGGCTTGGCCCAGGTTAAAGCTTTTCTCCCAGAGGCTTAATTGCAGCCTGGGTCACCCCCCAAAGCCAGGCACTGGCACAAATGCTTCTGCTGGCACAACAGCACAGTGGGGAACTGCCTTATACTACTCCAGTATGTGACAAGCAACATTGCTCTACAGGGTTGTTCCCAACAGTCAGGAATTTCCCAAAACCCTGTCCAGATCCTGGATTCCAGATCTCTAAAGATGAGTTTCTACTTATGCACTGGCAGATCTGAGCTTGTTCTGCTCATGATCTGAATCTGACCAGGGCAAGACAGCTCCAGCCAAGAAACATCACTGCATGTGTCCAGGCGCACCTGCTGAGCCAGGATATACCTGCGTGCATCCTTTAGGCAGACCCCCATTTCTGCAAATGCTTACTATGGTCCAGAATAGATGTGCTCCTGAGACACCCCCAACAAACATTTCTAGCAGTCAGTCCTGCAGGATACACCTACCCAGAGCCAGGAATTGGGGACAAAGCATCGACAGCCAATGGCTTCACAGCCTGTTTTGCCAGCCTCTAGCAAAGTCATGTGGCTACAAAGCAAACACAGATACAGCAGGATAGAAGAAAATAGCAAAGGCAATACAGAAAGCAGATTTCTAGCATATTCCCAACTACCTGAAGACTTGAAGTCAAGTTTTTCTACACTGACAGACACTGACTTTTTCTCACCCTGTGTTGCATACAACTAAAATTACTTATTAGTTTGTGCAAAAATTAAAATAAAAGTAAAATGACAAAAACACCACCCCACCCCACCCCCCCCCAAAAAAACACCAAAAAACCAACCCCATAGATATGTGTACTTAACTCTTCACTCATCAGTCCTGCAGGCCATACATCATGTCTTTTGGATAACACAGACTGAAGAAGGCTAATGTCTTATGTTCAATGTTCCACCCCAAAACTTCTGTCAGAGCACTACTCATGTATAGCCAAACTCTTGTAAGAGGTACAGAGCCTCTGGAAATGTTGTCACTACTGTGAGCAGACCAGACAAAACTGACACAGAAAAGACACGACGAGTAAGAAGAGATCTTTTCTTACACTAGGCTAGTAATAGCCCTGACATATTCTAGACATTCATGTCCTCTTTCCATGTGACAACTGAACCCACCTCTGCATCAAAAACAGGGACCACTTTAGTTAACTAAGCTAGTTCAGCAAAATTTTAATAGCAAAAAATACTGAGGGACGTGGCTGAGGATCAGGAGAGAAAGTTAGCAAGAGGGAAGGCAATGAAGCCACTCATCCTACAAGCCATCCTCAGTATCCCTGGAAGCCTGCAACCAGAGGAAGGGGTGAGAGTAAATCATAGAATCACAGAATGGTTTGGGTTGGAAAGGACCTTAAAGATCACCAAGTTCCAAGCCCCCTGTCATGGGCAGGGACACCCTCCACTAGACCAGGTTGCTCAAAGCCTCTTCCAGCCTGGTCTTGAACACCTCCAGGGATGGGGCGTTTACAACTTCCCTGGGCAACCTGTTCCAGTGTCTCACTACACTCATAGTGAAAAATTTCTTCCTAGTGTCTTGTCTAAATCTACCCTCTTTCAGCTTATACCCGTTACCCCTTGTTCTCTCACTGCACTCCCTGATAAAAGAGTGCCTCCCCATCTCTCCTGTAGGCCCCCTTCAGGTACTGGAAGGCTGCTATTAAGTCCCCTTGGAGCCTTCTTTTCTCCAGGCTGAACAACCCCAACTCTTTCTGCCTGTCCTCACAGGGGAGGTGCTCCAGCTCTCTGACCAATTTTGTGGCTCTCCTCTGGACTCTCTCCAATAGGTCCAGGTCTTTTTTCCACTGCCTGAACCTTGGCTTCAATCCCAGCCAGGAAAATGTCTCCTGCACTCAGCTTCTCAGTCTCTCAACACTTACATTTTATCTGTTCTGTTAACAGATAGTATATGCAGACCAATTCCAAGCTTATGACTATGGCTCTAACGAAAACATAAAGAAATACAATCAGGTAAGGCAATATGGTTTTCCTGAGAATTCATCCTCAGGTCCTGGCAGAACTAAGAAGATAAAAAGTCAGATTTGAGCACCTTGACTGCTATAGAAGTACCAAGAGAGTGGTCTGAGATAATGTTTCACCTGAATCTAATGAATGTAAAAATCTATTCACAGACAAGGCATAGACAGTTCCTTGAAGATAGCTAAGAGAAGTTGATTTTGCCTTTCCTACTGATGCACAGATGTGTCCAATGACATGTCAGTTTGCCTGCCATTCACAAAAGGCTGAGAACGACACCCAGGTCGTAGGACTGGATGAGTATGGAGCTCTTCACTTCTCCAAAAATCCTCAAGATCTGCCTTTCATTTAAGGGAGGAAATGAATCTCAGAACTGGTGACCTCTCCAGTTGGCTGACAATCATTTCACCTTTAACTATCATGTTTGATTTGGAGTCTCCTGTGCTGCACCAAGGCAGGGTGCTTTTTACAGACAGAAATGCTCCACAAACATAATTAGTAACTTCTACCCATGCACACTGACTCAGAAATTTTATAGAGTGAAACAAATAATAAATGGCCAAAGTATTTCCTTGCCACTTAAGTCTCACACATAACAACTAAGCCCAAGAGTTGCACTCCATGCCCAAACAAAACTTAAAGCTCTTACCACCCTAAACACACACAAGAATAAGCTCCACGGTCTTTGCCTGATAAACACAGACACTGCTCTTTCCCTGTCCTCACCTCTGAAGGGCACAAGCAGGCGTCAAGCTGCAGGATAACTCATAACCATGCTTTACAGAAAGGCAATGGGAATAGGACAGATTGTTCCCTTTCATGGTCATCCTTATTGTTTTACTCTAGTGAGCACAGAAGGGAAAGAGGTGCTTGCACTGAGTCCTTTTTCTAAACACAACCTCTGATATCACAGCATTCACTCAGGTCTCTTCTGCTTTCTTACAGTCTTCTCCTCCTGTGTACAAGATTGAGAAGATAAGCACACCAATTGCTGTTTGGAGCGGTGGACAAGACAAATTTGCAGATCCAAAAGACATGGCAAAGCTCCTTCCTCGGATTACTAATCTCGTTTACCATGAACATTTTCCTGCTTGGGGACATCTTGATTTTATCTGGGGCCTTGATGCAACTGAGAGAATGTATCGGAAAATCATTGAACTAATGGTAAAATACTTTTGAAACCACATGCAGAGTGTTGATTCACTCAGTAAAAACCTCCAAAATTTCTACTTGTTAATAAGGGTGATACCTGGGGAAGAGGTAAACCACAGACAGACAACATAGATACCAGTATAGGTATTTGTCTGCAGTTGTTTGTTTCTTGCTTTCCTCATAGTTTGAGGTTTTCCATGGTGTTTACATGTTCCACAATTGCTGTCTTCCTGAGAAGTTTGATATGTATAGGAATGAAAACTGAAAATATTAATATATTTGAGTACATACTGCAAGGATCATTTAATTTGGACAACTTTTATTTCTCCAAGACCAATTTTCCTAAGCCTAAACTCCGTTTTTCTCGTGTATATCTTACATATCCCACAGAGGCATTCTCACGTCCAATTTGTGTCTTCCCATGAAGACCCAGAAGTGGGATTTGCTCATTTCTCTGTTGAGTTACAACTGGCCTTTGTTTAAATTAAATCATTTATCCACTTGACAGAGAACTTGGCTTTTTCTTCTTTTTCCCTCCTCACATTCACCTACAGTTTCAACACAGAGGTGTCAACCAAGACATCTTCAGATACAAGAGACTGAGCAGGCACTAAATGACTTTCAAACATCAAGGAATCCAACCTCAGAAATACTCATGGAAGTATCCTTCTGCCCTCCACATCACCCAAAGGTTTGTCCGCATCATGGATAGCAGCTGAGGAACAAGGAGATACAGAGCCATCAGACAAGCTGTACTCCAAGCAATACAGCTTCTACCGCATGAATTATTCTTGATGCTGGCAATGAAGTGGTTGCAAGCGCTCTGAGCTATCAGCTTTGACTTTTATCTAACTCTGTGTCTTGACCACTCTCTCTTCAAGCCATTTCTACAGCATGGAAAAGCAGTCAGTTGTTTTCCCTGTCCAGCCATTACCCCAAAGAGAGAGCATCATTATCCAATAGTGTAGATGGATTTTTTGTAGATGGATTCAGCATCCAACAGAACAGTCACACTGAAAAAATATATCTGTGTTCTGCAACACAGGAAAAAATACGGTAGCTTGTCCATGCACCTAGTCTAGCAGCCATTAGCAGTGCTGATCATGGCATTTATCTTCTGAACCTATGACAGCTTACAGGAAATGGCCAAAACTGTCAACAAAAATAAAGATCCATTAGACCAAGAAAGCAAGTTACAGGAGCATTTAGAAAGAGATTCCCCTTTAGTGCTGCATTATTAAATCACAAAACTCCAGGCCACATTGATACATTGCCTACCACTGCAGATTTTCTTCTACCTTCACCTATGAAAGAGAAGACTCATTAATTTATTATTATATTGGTATATGCATACCCTGCTGCATGCACCATTCTGAAAAACATGCTATCCTGTCCAGTCCCATGGGAAAGATACATCTGGTTCCCGTCAACAGCATTTCATTTATTGATTTTTTTTCTTTAGTACATTGTTTATATTGGAAAGGTAGCCAAAAGGCTAATTTCTCTACCATGCCAAACATATTTTCATTATTATTTCTTAACGCATTAAAGTGACCTGGGAATTTGCTTTCTTTGGGGTCTCTAGCAACTCATTGAATCTCTTTTTGCTGTTCCTTATATGAAAAAAAAAAGAAGATAATCCTTCCCTTGTAACAACATCATAGTGAGAATTAAGGTGTGTGAAACTTGTATTAGAGATGGAAGGAGGAAATGCTAAACTATGTCTGTTTTCCCAGTCACTCCCATTGTAGGGAGAGAAATACAAAGAGGAAGGGTACAAGACTTCATATAAACTGCTGTGGCATATTGTTCGGTTGTCAAGTGTATCCCCTACAGAACAAGTAACACACACTTTAAGGGTATTTTATTTTTGCATTGGCTGACAACTGTCATGTGCAATGTTCATGCTTCCAGAAATATTATAGCTAGCTTTTAAAATCCACAGTCTGCATAAGTCAAGCAATAAGACTGGGGAAGCAGATGGAAAGGGCAATACTCTGAACACTCTCATAATCATTCACAACTTAGTAAAATCAAATTAACTCCTTTCAGCCCACATGGCCTTAGGGGCACTGGCAAGTCTCACAAAATAGTCAAAGTCTGCAGCAAGGAATGGGTCGATTTGGACCAGGTGTTTATCAGTAACAGCCCTCAACCCTCTGCAGGACTCCTGCTGCAGTTCAAGATGGATTGATTGCCAGATGAGGTAATTTTCAACAAGTTCAAGAGTCCTTGATGACTAGGAAGTCTTCCTTAGCATGCTTTCAACGTTGTGGAACTGCAATCTTCTTGCTATATCTAAGGGAGTCTCCCCATCCTGAAAGCAACAAATGAAATACATTGTAATACGATAGATATGGGTCAAGTACAAAAAGCTTTCTCCTTTGCCACCCAGATGCATTGCTCTCCTATGTCAGTTTCACTGTCACATCCTTGCTCTAAAACAAAGGTTTCAGAATGTGCTTGATCTAATACTACTCTCACTGAAGCCAGGGGCACAGTCCTCCCTTCCCCTCCAGCAGTGGCAGCCATTTCACTGTTTCCTGGGGCTAAGGTCCAAAGTCAGTGCAGAGCTAAGCTATGTGCTGATTTCAAGAGCAACATGGGCAATACATTGCTCATCTCAGCTCAGTAATGCAAATACTCCCAGGTTGATATTTATTTGGATAACACTTGAGCTTTTCTGATGACAGAAGCAGCTTGATTTAGCCTCTCTCGGAAGAGTGCAGTGGCACAAAAAACACCTAGGAAGGCTCTTACCACTGCCCTGCAGCCTGCATCTTAGGAACAACCATAGAGAAGCTCTGAGATAAGAAGAGGTAAAGATAGCTAGGAGATCTGCCAATCCCATGGACATGCAGGCAGTGTTTACTGGTAGAGACCCAGGAATGAAGGATTTGGACTTTAAGGTTGTTCTTGCCAGCAAAGGGAATGAAGCAAATGTTCTTTATACCCCACAGCAAACAAGTCCACTGTCATGAAGCTGTGCAGCCTTTTTTTTAAAGCTGTTGCACACCAGCTAAGGCCTACAACTACTGGTTCACCATCACGACAAGGAAATGCAGTTACCAACTTCACCCTCTTACCTGATTCTTTACAGAAGTGTCTGCATGAGCTTCAAGCAGTAGAGGAATGACTGCCTGGTTTTTCATTTCACAAGCATAGTGAAGGGCTGTGCTTCCAGACTGAAGGGAAACAGAAGCATACAAATTTTAGTTCTACTACTTCTTCCATAGACCTTAGGCAAGTACCACTGCCTGTAGCCTTATCTTTTACCCCCTGTCAGCTGGGTGCAAGAGACACATCAATTCCTGCCACAATACACAACACAGTAAAATAAATACATTCTTGTAAGAGCAACAGGAACAAAAGAAAATATCATTCCTTCCCTGGGATGCAGCCGCTAAAACAGGTCTGATACCTTCAGCAGGAAGCCAGTAGCTCTTTACTAATTTCAGAGGATTCCATGATCTTAATCTCAACAACTATGTCTTAAGCGGTACTGTTTGCTTACACTTCAGTGTTTTAGAATTTGATTCCTGCAAAAAATGAGGGTTGTCCTTTTCTGCCTTAGATTAGAGAAACTCTTTACCACACCCAAGTAGTAGATTCAGAACTCTACACATGGCAGATCAGCACACTCCAAAGATCAAGAGAAGACAGAGGATCTAGCACATGTGGCCCACAAATCCACTCCAGTCCAAGAACTCTTAAACCATGGTAAGCTCAGATCTTTGTATCACTAGAATCTTTAAAGGATCAGGTGCTTAATAGGTAAGTATCTCAACCCAGCTTGCCTGGATTCTCTTAAGAGGGCATTACTCAGAAAGTGATAATTACTCAATCAGTGGAGAATTATTTCTGTGTACATTACGAAACTATTGCGTAACTATCAAGAGGAAACACTGAATCCTCCTGCCTGGTGCATCACAGCCTGTTCAGTCCCTGGGCCTACTCTGAAAGCAGGACTGTGTTGCTAGCAGATTCTGAAGTCTGGTTTTAGTATTGTTGCATGCATATGAACCACATTTTCATTTGTCTAAACCCACTTACAAAGTCTGTAGCATTAACATCAGCTCCAGCTCTAAGCAACATCTTGATCAGGTTTTCATTCTGTTTAGTCTTTGAGACCTGTTTGGCACAAGGGAAAGAGTAACACAATAAGACAGTTCATCTGCCTGCAGTACTAAGTAGATTTTGGCTAAATACTGTTTTGTTTCCCAAAAAAAGAGAATGTCTGGCTTCTGTAAATGCTGGACTGACAGAGTGATACAATTTTGTTCCTTTACTAGCTTTATTCACAGCAAAATCCCTGCTTCCTCTGTTGTTCTCCATCAGTCTTTGCTTTAAAAAAAAAACAACAAAAAAACCCAACAACAGTCCATATCCTATATGGGCTCCTGACCTGGAATACTGCCATGAGAAACATGATAAGGGGAACAGGAAAGGTACAGGGTCTTTCTTGCTTTCATCCAGACTCACCATAAGAAGATATCCAATAAGCATAACTGGCATGAGGATTATGATGAGAACATAGTCAAGGAAGGTAAACCGTTTTCTCACAGCATAATGCAGACAAGTGCGGTCTTTCTAAACACAAAATAACTCTGATTAGTACCAGATTCAGTGATCTCATTATATTTGTTTAGAATTGACAATAGCAGAGCATTTTATACTTCCCAAGCTTTCTTTTAGATTGTCTGCTAGAAATATTTCTCTGATTTTCAAGCAGAAACAGACACATGGATTTTGCTTCCTTCAAGGAGAAGCACATTTAACACATACAGGCTCATGGAAATTGGGCTACACAGGCAAGAAGGATTTGGGATCCAAAGGATTCCACGTGTATGTCTGCGAACTTGGACATGGCTGCAGAGAGAAACTGTGCAGAGCAGGTATCTCATGTGGCTACTATGGCTGCCCAGCAAGTCAAATCAGCAGGAAGAATCCTCACATCTCCTCTTCTTAGAGAAGTGCTGGTTACTGAAGCAAAGGCATGTGAGATTTTATGGCTTCTCCTTTGGCACGTGTCAGAAACACAGGCAAGTAGCAAGACTCCCAACAGACTCCTAGTGAGAAGAGTTTTTAAAATCTTTGAATACTGAGTGTATCAAAACAACTAAATGGCAGAGGTGCAAACCTGTGTGTTAAAGAACACTGGTGTTAAACCTCCTACAGATTGTCAAACTGGAATTTCACAAACTAGGTTACAGTGCTACACTGGGGCTCAAAATAAACAGAGAAGCCTTTCCGTGCCATCCTCTGCTCCCTGTTCTCAGTACTGAGCACCACAGTTGAGCTCTGCACCCAAGGGCCTGATTCCATCTGTGAAGGTGAATCAGAAAGGCATTTAAGAAAGCCAGGTGTGGCTAGCAAATGGCTACCAATGCAATTAAAATGCTCTTATTGCAAAATACTGAACCCTTTCAAAGGGACTTTGAGGTAAGATGGAGAGCCTTCTTCATCAAGAAGAATAGATGGGATAGAATATGCCATTGACCTCATGGACATTTGTTGCCCTCCCATGAAATAAACAAATGCACTGGAAATCAGAGATACAAAAAAGCCCAGAAATGTTCAGGAATTTGCTGAACATTGCCTTGCAATACAAGACGATACAACAGAACAGACAATTTTGTGGGGTTTTTTTCCTGGCTATTTATCACCCCTAACATCATAACAATAAATTATCAATGAAGCCAGATATACATCTTTCAGCTATTTTTTTTTTATTTGTAACCTACAAGGAAACATACCACAAAAACACTTCCTCACCACCTTAGGGAAAATAGTAAGTCACATCTATTGTGCAAGGCAGGTAGGTTTTTAAAATAGGGAACAGGGGAAGATCAGACAGAAGACTTCCTTTCTTTCCCCCCGGCACACTATTATGTGACATGCTACTGCTTTCTAGCATGACAAAGGCAGGTCTGCAGAGGAAACAAGGAAAATTTTCGTAGAGTCAGTTTCTCCTTGGGGATACATTTGCGAGAGACAGACAGACTCTCATTCAGACCTTCCTTTTAACCAGGGTGAAGAAAAAGACAGAGGGAAAGAAAAGCTATAGAAGGGACAGATACAAGCTGGAGGGCAAGATGAGTGCAGAGTGCTGCACGGGTAAGCAGGCAGAACTCACTGGGGACCAAGGCTGGCATGTAGTATTACCTAAATGAGGAATGTGAACACAGAGAAAAATCAAATGGTCATGTTTGTTATCTTGTGTGCATTGGTAAGTTAGGAGAATAAATGAGGAGGCAAACAGAAACACACAGGCTTATTGAATTATAAATTGGGGTTATACTTATGCCCCAGTTGGAAACAAACCTCAGGTTTGGCTGTGCTTGCCAGTGTCCCCACACATACAGTTCAAGAATCTGAAAGAACAGTCACTACAAAGGAGGAGCTGACGGCCGCTTACCTTGTTTCTGAGGTTGACATCAGCATTTCTTTTTAGAAGATAGCTAACTATCCTGTTGTGTCCCTGTTTACATGCACAAATTAAGGGAGTGTCTCCACTGGAGCTGTCCTGGATGTTCAGACAGTTGCTGTTGCGCTCCAGAAGGAGCTGAACTTCATTGAAATCATTATTATAAGCTGCCTGACAAATGGGCTGAAGAGAGAAGATAATACTTATCAGCACAGGTTTTACTAAGGTATCCATCCCTCCCATTCTTACTACTTGCACATCCTAAGCACTTCTGACAGCGGTTGTAGTTCTAGGTGACTTCCAGAAGATGGTGGTAAGAGATACTCCTGCAGCTGCCACACAGCAGCTCTCAGTTCTCAGCCCTCAGCCTCAGAAGTCACAGCCCTTGCACAACAGAATGAACTTTCTCTTCATTTTGGACGATGCATCTATAATCCAAGAAATAAATTTGGTTCGTTTGCAGCCATTAAAAAAAGACAGCTTCAGATCTCACAAGAGTCCATCACTGTACTGAGCAGCAAGCACTGACAAGCCCACACCTCTCTAAGTTTGCCATCCTCCCTTTGGATGAGCACTGCTGAACAAGAGGTACCACTTCTGATTCATCAGTTCCCAGAACAGAACCACACTTCAAGTGAAACTGGAAAAACCAAACCCCCACAATGTTTCTTTTCTAGGGCTTGAAGTTTAACTTCATACCTAAAAAATACATGCATGTATGCCCACATCGCAGATCCTGCTTGGTTTTTGAGAACCGTTTGCTTCTTAATTCTGCTCAGTATTTCTACAGACCCTTGACCTAAGCTGCAATTCCCTTCCTCTCCAGCAGCAAGAACGTGGACTAAGGAGAGGTTGAGAATGACAGGAGTACTAGAAGTTTCTAATGGCCTAATACAGGCAGAAAACAACAGAGTGAAGTGTGGCAGACTGGTAGCATTTTAAGTTCACCAATCAAAAAGAAAACAAGATTATTTCTTTTCTTCTGTCTCTGGTACTGAGGGGTTTTTTTATACTAGATGAGCAAGATTTGGCCCTGAACTCTGAGACCTTTCCTCACTCCCCCTGCAGCCAGCTTCTTCCCCGTTCCCTCCACATTAAAGAGGGTCATCTTATTTACACTTTCAGACAAACTTTGATCTACAACACAGGTTTTTTAAAATTATTATTATTATTCCACTGCAGTGAGGATTCTTTATAGAATTGATTCTTTCATGCATTAATATGTTCTATTCATATTAAAAAAAAAAACCAACCAAACAAACAAAAACAACCCACCTCAAACATTTTTTCTGGTTTTATGGGATTTTTATTGAGGTTTGCAGCAAATGCCTCTTTTAGTCAAAGAAAGCTGAAAAGTCCCGTAGGTCAGACTTCTAATATAACTCCCAAATTGACAAACATAACTCCATGACTGGCAGAACAAAACGTAGTAACAGAATACTTAAGTAAGGAAATAAAGCAATCCAACCAACTGTAAGCTCATTACTCTGATATCAATAACACTAGGACTTCAGAAAAAATGTTAGAAAAGAATAAAGATAAGAAAAATAACAAATAGGTGGTAATCAGTCACCTGTATAAGAAAGATGTCAGAAACAGCAACCGGTGGCAAATATTATATTAGGCAGTCTTTCTCATAGAAAGAGAAGAGAGCTGCTATAGAAGGAATTTAACAGGGATAGTGGATACAGTTCTTGTTATCTGGGTCCAAAAATGAGATCAGACTATGGCAGGAGTGGAAAACCTCTGAGGAATATGAAGAGCCTGAAGAAAGACTGATTTGTTTAGCTTGACTAGGAAGAAAAGAGACAGAGCTGTAAGTGTTCCAAAATAAATTAAAGGGCAAGTATTAGAGGAGAAGAGTCAGTTAATTTCAAGGAACAAGGAGAAAAGGCAATGTACCTGGCCAAGAAGTTTAGCATAAAAATTAGAAAGAGATTTCCAACCATCTGCAGAGGAAAGCTCAAAACAGGCTTCCAGTAGCAGCAGAATGGACACAAAACCTGACTGTCTTCAGGCTGGAGCTTGAGAACTATGCAAGGATTTCTGTGGTTGTGAAGCCTCAGCCACAAACCCCCCTTCCACCTTTCACTTTTTTGCATTGCTACTCTGGCAGCTCTATCTAAATTAGGGCTAACTGTGCCTAAGACTGTTTTAAACAACTCTCCAAACTTCGCTCAGAAGACAATTAATAGAGTTTCTTACATACACACAGTTAGCAGCACCTGTCTGGAATATCAGCAGTGAGGTCAATTATAGAGCTAGGACAATGTTGTGTAGAACCAATAGATCCCATCCAAAACCCAAGAAAACACATTTCCTTCATGTCTACAGAAAAGTATCGAGGCTAAAAATCTGGAAACCCTCACTCAGTTTTAGAAGAATGCCTCAACAATTATGTAGCTTAACAACCAGCTTCTGATGCATTTTATGGTTATTACGTTATTATTAAACACGCATCTTACCAAGAGGGAAATAAACTTATGAGACATACTCAGAATAACTAGGCTTCACATGCAAGATGGAAGCAGTATCAGAAGAACCTGAAGTTCACATCTCGGACTCGGGCTGAGCTGTGGAGAGGAGCAGGATGAATGCAGAAGCCTCACAGCAGTGTAGGACAGCCAAGAGAACCTCTGCAGTTTCCCTTATTAGAGATGCACTGGCAACTGGACCACAGACATAAAGTCTATGATATCTCATTTAGGTACAAGTGAAAAACAAAGGCCAGTGCCCACACAACAAAAAACATTACACCCAACACAAACACGAGCTCTAGGTCTGAAGGGAGGGGGAGCAGAAGCAAGAATTCCAGCCCAGGTAAAGAGGAAGCGAGTGCCTCTTTGAACTGTCTGGCAGAAAAGCCCTTCACCTCTGCTCTCAATCACACTTCTGCAGCACCACCTCATATTTAGATAAGACACACACAATGAACCTGACAGCGTGATGTTGCACAAAACATAGGATGGAAGGGAGGGAAAACAGAGAATCACAACACCAAACTCATTCTGCTCTCACCAGTGGTGCCTTTTCCCTGTGGCAGTATCACGGCTAACTATGAGCTGGAGCAGTTGACTCTTCCTAACTGAAAAAAGCAGAGGGTGGGCACTGGGGACTGGAAATTAGAGTCTGAAGTTTAGACATGCCAATGGCTAAGTGATGGTCATGTGTTCAAAAAAAAATGAATATGCAGTTTTAAAGAAAAACATATAGCTTTGTTAGAATCTCTCTTTCTACAATATTTTTTTGCAAGCCCTTGAGGAGAGGTTCAGTATCTGAGGCTTCAGGAAAAGTGAGAAGTAGTCTTACAACAGGCAAAGGACTTCATGGATGAGATCACTTAGTATAAGATCACCAGATAAAAGGTGCAAGAAAAGTAAAAAAACCCTTTCAGGAAGAAGGACAATATCTCTACACAACTTTTTTTTTTTTTTTTAATCAATTGTGGGCCATGTGATTGAAATCAGGACCTGGTAGTTTACTCAAATCCAGGTGAACTGCCACATCTGAGTTTTTCTACTTCTTTTCAGAGCTTCTTGCATCTCCTCCTGCTTATCTTTTTTAAGGTAATGATAAATCACAAGCTATTCAGCAAGTTCCTCCATGTATGAAATAAAGGTTAAAGGCACGGCACTAAGGACAAAGCATTCAGCCAATAGAGAGGAAGTTAAGGTAAGGCTGGTCTTGTAACTGGAAGAGCAATTTCAGATTATAATGGCTTCTGCCTTTGAGAACTGCAGGTGATTGCCTAAGTTACATCAACGCTTTGCAGTTGTTTAAACAAAAACGAGTCACTCCATAACATCCATATATTCTGAATCAATCCACACTCTCTTCCTGTGCACTAAAATTCATCCAAAGGCATGTATGAACTAAACAGGAAAGTCTAAATCATGGTGATGCTGAGGAATGTGCTAGTATCCAAACCATAGTCCTCAGAAAAGGCAACTTACACTTACTTATTTGCACTTTTGTAAATTTCTATCCTGTATAAATAAACCACACTTTACCCAGAAAACTGTATCTCACTCAAAATTTTTAAAAGAAGAGAACTAATGTAGGTGAAAACATGAACTAATAAGCACAAAAGATAACGACAGCATTTGAAAATTCTCTAAATACAACTTGAATTAAGCTAGGTGACACTGGTTTCTTGTACGATACGATCTCAGAGTAGCAAATCCGGAGAGAGGCAACAAATCCTTTCAGAATAAGGTGCAGTCTACGCAGTCCGTTGCCTTATGAATGCACAGATTCAAGCTCCCTACGATACTGAAAGAGGAGAAGATACTTGATTTAATTGAATAGCCTTTTAAAAATAAAACAGTGGTTTTCAGCATAGAAATGTAACCTTTCAAAGGAATGGCTCTGTAATACTACCTCAAGAGAAAGAAACAGGAGTGCAATCCATTGCAATCACAGTCAAAAAGGACCAAAATCCTTATTTGTTCCCAAGTGCAGAAACGGAAAGTTTAAAAAATAATCAATACGTTTATGTAACATTTACTCTAAAATCCAGGGGTATGCTGAATAGACCATGGTGTGCAGACAAACCCACACCGATAAGAATTAAAAAAAAATAAAAAAAAATAATAATCACATTCCTAAACCAACTGGGGGCTGGAGAGGATGTTTCCTTAGGCTTTAGCTTTGTTATCTATATTCAACATAAGCCAAGGAGTTGTTTTCAGTTTACATAGTTGTTTGTTGTTTTCTCCATGCTCAGAATCATTCTGATCTCAACACAGAACAATAAAAAATGTTGAACAACTACCTTCTCTGTGAAGTCACAATAATTACACCGTTTATTGCATTTTCTTTACTCCTACAAACAGTATTTCTGTCAATTTGTAATAGCTGAAGTACAGCATTTCCAAAGGAGAAAAACTTACAGATCTATATAAGCCTGTCAATGGGAGGCTGCGAAGGGAATAAACCAAACCCAGTGAACATCCATATCTTCAATAACTTCAGTTACTGACCAGAAAATATCCACGTACCTCTGAATACAGTATCCCCATGCTTATTCTTCTCTGCTTGAGTTTGTTCTTGTTCACCACTCCAACAAGTTAACCTCACTTGAAATGCTCTTGAGCTTGTTTGAATCTGGCTAATATTTAACTTAAAAGTATCACTCTTTCTTAAGCTGCTTTTCCTTTATGTGCTTTCTACTTGGTAGTACGAAACAATTGTCTTCAGAAACCCAACCCAGTGAGGTAAACATAAGAACAGGAGCTTACAGGAGGCTGACAGAACAAGTTACAACACCGACCATTTTCCTTTGTCATTTTTGTAATAACAGTTGCCTAAAAAGGAAAGTAGCAAAACAGGCTGAGAAGGGGAGGAGGGAGGAGGGAGAGGGAGAGGAAGAAAGTTTCACAAGTGAAGAAATGGAGGGGTGGGAAAGAGAAAAGAAAAAGCGTGAAACTTAAGTAACTATGAATGGTAGCTAGTTTGCCACCCGAGATACCTCTGCCTAAAACATATTCCAAAACCTCTGCAAGAACACCTCAAGTCGCCTACAAGTGAAAGGGAAGCATCTAGTTTCCACACCTTTAATGAGAGTTCCCAGAAAATTAGCTTCAGTCCCTTATTAAATATGCCAGCTCCTTTCATTACCTTTTGCTCAGTCTTGTCTTCCTAGCCCAGCCCAAACAATGAATATGATTCATGTTTAACCTGAATATGGTTCATGTTTAACCTGTTAATTTTATAAGATAATTCCATTAGCGCTTTCTTGTGAAGAGAATTATTTTTGCTGTCTCCATCTCCTTTGTGTGTTCATGACTCTGAGGGTAAGATGTTGAAGGCATTTCTGTACTAAACTCAGACAGTCTTTCTGAGTAGTGCATGCGTATTTCAAGTGTCTGCAGGCACCATAAGACATCTTTTCCGTTTATAATTTAACATTTCCTGTATTTCAAGCATATTTTTTTAAAAAGTCTTAAAATATATGCACGTAACTCTCCATCTTAAATCGCAGCCCTCTACCTTACATTCGAGAACACTTGTTTCCATATTTTCATATTTATTCTCCAGTGTTCCCATAAAAATCTCCCACTCGTGTAGCCTCATTAAGCTCAAGCAGTCAGTCTATTAACAATCCTCTTCTACCGATTAAGCACAGCACTGTTTAAAAGCATCACACAAACTGCAGAAACTGGGAAAAACAAATTCCATACACACTCCCCAAACAATGTTTTCCGCATGACTAAGCACTAATGTGGGAAAAACTCTCTCAAAGGGATAAAATTCTACATACTTATTCCTACTGTAACCTCACATATTTCTAAGTCTCTCCTCACCTTTGTTTTTGATATTTGAAGAGTATCCTATTAACATGGGGATTTAACACAGTAGCAGTATGTTGCTCAGGTCCTTCACAAATTTATTCTGTCACAGCACTGGATCCCTGCCTTTTTAACACTTCTGCTTTCTCTCCAGAGTCGAATAATACATACGTAGGACATTCCCCTGCTGGAACATCAGTACAGAACATTATTCATTGGCATCAGGTATAACTGCACGCTCACGTGTAAACAGACTCTTACTGCTGCTTTTTATGCAACCGACAGCCTCCAGGGAAGTCCAGAGGTGGTGGATCAGGGACACTGCCCATCACATCTCCTCACACGCTGCCCTGAGCACCTGCCCCAGAGGGAGGGAGCACTGTTTCCCGGACCTCACCAGACCGTTACCTGAACTGCCCCTTTGGAATCAGGCACTGAGAATTCCCCACGGCGCATCAGGCCTCTCTGCATGCAGGGCTCCAATGGCTTCCAACCTTCATCTTTACTTGTGAAGACATTTGTCTTGAGAGCTGCAGAAGTGAACGCAACCACAGTCTAGGCACTTGGCGGGCAGTAGGAAGATAGTTGAAATGGCAGGCAGAAGTCCTCATTGGGTACTTCAACTTCCCTGACATATGCTGGGAGTACAGCACAGCACAGAAGAAGCAGTCTAGGAGGTTTCTGGAATGCATAGAGGATAACTTCCTGATGCAGCTGGTCAGAGAGCCCACGAGAGGAACTGCCCCGCTAGACCTGCTGTTCACAAACAGGGAAGGTCTGGTGGGAGATGTGGATGTTGGGGGCTGTCTTGGACAGGGTGACCATGAAATGATAGATTTCTCAATTCATGATGGAGCCTGGAGGGGGAATAGTAAAACTGCTACCTTGGACTTCCGGAGGGCGGACTTTGAATTGTTCAAGAGACTAGTAGGGGGAGTGCCCTGGCATTCAGTCTTAGCGAGTAAAGGGGTCCAAGAGAGCTGGTTGCTCTTCCAGAAGGAAGTCTTAAGGGCGCAGGAGCAGGCAGTCCCCCTGAGCTGCAAAATGAGCCAGCGGGGAAGAAGACTGGCTTGGATGAATAGGGAGCTATTCTTGAGGCTCCGGGAGAAAAAGAGAATCTTTCACCTGTGGAAGGAGGGACAGGCAACTCAGAATGAATACGAGGAAGTAATTAGGATGTGTAGAGATGAAATCAGAAAGGCAAGAGCCCAGCTTGAATTTAACCTGGCCACTGGGGTGAAAAGGAATAAGAAACTCCTTTATAAATACATTAACAGTAAGAGGAGGACAAAGGAGAATATCCACTCTTTGCTGGATGAGGCTGGGAATGTGACCACTGAGGATAAGGAAAAGGCAGAGGTTCTGATCGCCTTCTTTATGTCTGTCTTTAAAAGTCAGACCATTTGTCCTCAGGGTGCTCCTCCCTCTGACCTGGTAGTCTCAGCTGGGGAGCACACTAACCCGCCTGTGATTCTGGAAGAAACAGTCAGAGACTTACTACTCCAACTGGACTGCCACAAGTCCATGGGGCCAGATGAGATCCACCCGAGAGTGCTGAGGGAACTGGCGGAGGTGATAGCTGAGCCGCTTTCCATCATCTATCAGCGCTCCTTGTTGACTGGTGAGGTCCCAGAAGACTGGAGGCTTGCCAATGTGACTCCCATTTACAAGAAAGGTAGCAAGGAGGATCCAGGGAACCACAGGCCTGTTAGCCTGATCTCGGTTCCAGGGAAGGTTATGGAGCAGATTGTCTTGAGGGAGATCATGTGGCATGTGCGGGATGACCGGGGGATCAGGCCTAGCCAGCATAGGTTCATGAAGAGTAGGTCCTGTTTGACCAACCTGATCTCCTTCTATGATCTAGTGACCCATCTGGTGGATGAGGGAAAGGCTGTTGATGTGGTCTACCTAGACTTCAGCAAAGCCTTTGACACTGTCTCCCACAGTGTTCTCCTGCAGAAGCTGGCAGCCCGTGGCTTGGATGGGTACACTCTTGGCTGGGTAAGGAGATGGCTGGAGGGCGGGGCTCAGAGAGTGGTGGTAAATGGAGTTAAACCCAGCTGGCGACCGGTCATGAGTGGTGTTCCCCAGAGGTCGGTGCTGGGGCCTGTCCTCTTCAATATCTTTATTGATGACCTGGATGAGGGCATTAAGTGCACCCTCAGTAAGTTCGCAGATGACACCAAATTGGCTGGGAGTGTGGATCTGCCTGAGGGTAGCAAGGCCCTACAGAGGGATCTGGACAGGCTGGAGAGCTGGGCCGAAGCCAATGGGATGAGGTTCAACAAGACCAAATGCCGGGTCCTACACTTTGGCTACAACAACCCCAGGCAACGCTATAGGCTTGGGGCGGAGTGGCTGGAAGACTGCATAGGGGACCTGGGGGTATTGATTGATGCTTGGCTGAACATGAGCCGACAGTGTGCCCAGGTGGCCAAGAAGGCCGATGGCATCCTGGATTGCGTCAGAAACAGTGTTGCCAGCAGGAGCAGAGAGGTGATTGTTTCCCTGTACTCAACACTAGTGAGGCCTCACCTCGAGTACTGTGTCCAGTTTTGGGCCCCTCACTGCAAGAAAGACATGGAGGCCCTGGAGCCTGTTCAGAGGAGGGCAACAAAACTGGTGAGGGGTCTGGAGCACAGGCCATATGAGGAGAGG
>WKFP01015094.1:1138285-1151026 GCA_011057875.1 Pterocles orientalis
ACTTGAATATGAGAAAAAACTTCTTTACAGTGAGGGTGACAGAGCACTGGAACAGGCTGCCCAGAGAGGTTGTGGAGTCTCCTTCTCTGGAGACATTCAAAGCCCACCTGGATGCGTTCCTGTGCGATCTGATCTAGGTGTTCCTGCTCCGGCAGGGGGATTGGACTAGATGATCTTTCGAGGTCCCTTCCAATCCCTAACATTCTGTGATTCTGTGGTGATAATCTGGGAGATAGATATCAATACATAACCAAAACATGTTTGTCTCATGCAATATAGAAAACACACACTATGGAGATGACACACCTTCTCTAGTAGCCTGTGATACCACCGGGAATTGAGCTCAAAACTTCTGGAGAGGCTGGCAGTCCAAGAGACAGAGATTGTGAAGTGGCTACTCTCACTTACAACATATTATTTATAAACCCCGGTGACCTGACCACCCCTGAGAACTCAGAACAGACCTAGCCCACCTCTACAACGTAGCAGGGTGGACCTGGCATAGGCACATCAAACATTACACCCAATACAAACACGAGCTCTAGGTCTGAAGGGAGGGGGAGCAGAAGCAAGAATTCCAGCCCAGGTAAAGAGGAAGCGAGTGCCTCTTTGAACTGTCTGGCAGCAAAGCCCTTCACCTCTGCTCTCAATCACACTTCTGCAGCACCACCTCATATTTAGATAAGATGCACACAATGAACCTGACAGCGTGATGCTGCACAAAACATAGGATGGAAGGGAGGGAAAACAGAGAATCACAACACCAAACTCATTCTACTCTCACCAGTGGTGACCTTTCCCTGCTGCAGAATCAGAGTTAAGCATGAACTAACTCGGATTCCTCATGAATCAGAGCACATGACTCTGCCTGAGTGAAGAAAGCAAAGGGCAAGACACAGAGGACTGTCCTCTCTGGGAAGAAGAATGAAAGAGGATGTACCAGTTCCTCTAAACCTGGTTGTGTGGATACAGGTCTGAGATTAAGCTCACTTGGCTTGGAAGCAGCCACCAAGGAGCATCCCGAGACACCAAGTTTAAACTTCTATACAAGGCCTTCCTGTGCTGTGTGAGAAGAACCAGCCGTAGACACACCTTGCAATAGGTTACAGGGAAGCATCCAGGTCAGTGACCAACACTGCTGGGGGTAGAACACAGTGTGCACTGTCTTCCATACTGAACACCTAAATCAGCCTAAAGTTCAACCAACATCGCCTCTGACCTAACTGAGTCTTATATAAAGTTCCAAATGCTCATCACTCTCCACTTGCCAGAGTTTCCTGCAACCAAATGTTATCTTCTTATTGCCATCCATCAGGAATGCAGTCCTGGAATTTCCAGAGTGTGGACAAGAGGAACACTCACCCCTTACACTTCCCCTCAGAAGACTGTTAGCTACCCAGAGAACATCCTTGCGGCACTGCAAGGGTCCCTTGCACCTTTGCTTCACGATGGGATTAACTCAACAGCCTCAACTGATCACAGAGAAACCCCTCCATGGCATACACTGAAGACTGTATTTTATAGCACTTTCATCAAAACTCAGTGATCGGTCTTGCATGAAAACTCCAAGATAACAAGATAAGTGTTTGAACAAACAGGATTTTTGTTGCTTGCCCAAATCAGTCCCTCCTGTTCTTAAAGCTGGGATCAAGACCTCTTACCCCACAGCATAGCCATCAGCACATGGAGTGGGCTTCAAGGATGGGAGGACAACTAGCCAGAACAGCCACGTGCACAACGAAAGGAAGGGAAGGAAATGCCTGGGGGTGCAGGATGACCTAAACACAAGTGTCTTAGGCTTCTGTATCTAGAGCAAGTTCAGCAGAAGGCCACCAAGATGGTCACTCCAACTTATCATGGAGCATCTGCTGTGTCAGCTAGACATTTCTAGCAGACATGCACTGCACGGCCTCCTCGGAAACACTGGCTGGCAGCTTCTCTTCCTGCTGCACCCCCCATCTCCCCTGCCTTAGGGGAGAAAGTCCCCTTCTCTCCCCTCTTTTCCAGGTACCAGAGCCCCATGACGGCCACTGCACCTTCACTTAAACCTTCCTCCTCTTCCTCCTCAGCCACAGGCACCTTCCCCAGCAACAGTGCTGTTTCCCCTCGTTGAGCCGCACCCAGATCAGCAGATCACTCCAGGTGCGGTGTGTGTGCCCACAAGCACCCACACAGATACGGGCTCACCTAAGCGCTGGCTGGACTGACACCCGCAGCGCGGGACACGCGGAGGGGACACACGCCAGGTGAGCAGGGGCCGCGCTGCTGCCTCTCCCCGCGCCCACCGCCCCCCGCCCAGGGCGCACCCGGCGCTCGCCACCGCCTCGCCCTCGCGCCCGGCCGTTGGGCTGCAGCGACGGCCCCGTGCGCGCGGCCGCTGGGCGGTAGCGGCGGGCGGCGGCGGACCCCGTTGCGCAGAGCGGGCCGCGGCCACGCCGCTCGCCCCGGCGCTGCGCAGGCTCCTCCTCCCTTCGCCCCACACCGTAACCTGGGCCGGCTGCGGCGGCGCACGGCCCCTCTCGGCTCCTATCCGCGGCGCCGCTGGCACCTGCCGCCTAGCCCTGCCCGCCGCTCCGGCGCAGGGCACCGAGTCCCAGGGGGGCGAGGGGAGGCGAGGCCGGGCGGCGAAGGCCCAGGCCACCCCGCCGCTCCTGCCTCCCCCTCCGCGGCGGGAAGGGCGTCCCTCGCTTTGTCTCCAGCACTGGCCGCGGGAGCTGCTCGCACGGATGAGAGACGCGGTAAGCAGCCGCCGCCTTCCCCGGTGCGGGGAGCGCGGGGCAGGAGCTGGTGGAGTGCTGTCCCCCCGCCTCCATCCCGCCGCTTTGCGCTAACGGTCCCTGCGGGCAGAGGGAGAAGGAGGTGGCGCCGTGCCGTGCGCTGCCCTTCCGGGCCCGGGGGGCGGTGGGAACCGGGACCAGTACGAGCTCGATCAGCTCCGCTGCCCTGAGGAACATCCCCGGTGCGCGACCAGTCCGCCCCTTCCCCGCCCCGGCTGTCGGATGCCGCGATCCCAGGAAGCCCGTCGGAAATCGCCCTCCTCCAGCCGGGGCGGAACTTCACGTACCGGCAGCCTCGGGGGGGTGCGCACAAGGGCAAGGAGGAGAGAGGGGGCAGGTCGCGGTGCGTGGGTGAAGTGTGGGCATCGTGGTGACACTGGCGACTTGTGGGTGCGCGGGAGGCGGGGAGCAGAAAGCCTGGGCACGGCGAAGCTGCTGGTTTCAGTGCGTCTGCAGAAAGAGGTGGTTGTAGCGTGCCGGGGAGCAGAGTTCAGAGCGTTGTCGTGTTTCAGGGAGACATCAAACTTATAACGGTGCTCTATTTTTAAATAGTCTCCATATATGTGTGAACGATAATCACCAGAACAGAAAGTGAAAGAATGTAAAAGAAGAAATTGTGTCCATTGGGCATCTGAAACTCTCTCAAGCTGTTTCTGCTCATTTCTGCTCATGTACCTCATTCTGACCTCCATAGGGTCTAAGACAGCCCTCCGAAGAGCACCGAGGAACCCAATTCACTTCTCTCACATGTGGATGCACTGTCCTGTTTCAGAAGGGTGGCAAAATGTCTCTTCTGAGGGAATTCCTTGTGGCTTGGAATTTTTTTTATTTAATATTGCATGTAGTTCTGAATGCTCGTCTGAGAAACCATGGGCAGAAAAAACCAACCTTTACTGAGAACGAAAAACCATGACATTATGAAGCCTTGGTTGGACTGTAGTTCCCAGTAAGTTCATTCCTCAGGCAAAGACCAGCTTTGAGAAAGTTTCGTCTTCACAGAAGTGGGTTTTCTCCTCATGGCAGGCTGAAGTGGTTGACTGTCCAAAGCTGTGCTTAACGTATATTTGATGAATTGCCTTCAACCATAGGTTCCTAGAAAATGAGATACAGACCCATAACTTCATTAAATATTCCAAGGAGAATGGAGTCCAGGTTTGTTGTTGTGGAGGTTGCTGAGTCAATATATTGTGTTACTTTGTAACAGCTGGGTTTTCTGACCTGCTAAGTGCATTTCTTCCTGGTATATTTCATGTCCAGGTGCTAAAAGTATATAATAAATAAACCAACGGCCAGTGTTGACAAACCTAGAGTTTAGTAGGTCAGAGGAGAGTGTAGGAAGCACTGTTCACAAACGCTGTACAATTCTCTATGCACAAATTTCATGGTTACAGTTTTTAAATAGTATTTTAAATAGCTGTAAGTGCAGGAGGGTTTTTTTATACATTATGTTTAAAAATAGGCTTCAATGTCTTGATCAATCCTGCAATTGTGTATTACTGATATTGCTATGGCAATACTGTGAAGGCATTTCTCATGTGGTTTTCTTTATGTGCATAAAGTATGCTCAAGGTCAGGCCTTAAGGCATTTCCTGGAAGTTAATCACCAAGCTGAGGAAGAGTATAGCTCAAGGTGAGGGGTGTTGTGAAATCTTCAACTGTTAAGGGACTGACAAGGTGACTTATGCATGAAGACACTGAGCAAATCCTGTACAAAAATAAATATCTAGTGTTTATTTGCCGGACTTCTATGTATAGTGGGGTTTTTTTTCTGTTCTTAACTGACTCCTGAGATTTTATTTCTATATCAAAGGTTATATTTCCAGTTTGTATTATGAAACTTGGTTTGCTACCTTTTAACAAAAGTCTTTGTCCCTATAATTATAATAAATATTTAACATTTAGATTTCCATGCCAGAAAACATATTTTCTGGTCATTGTAAGTAGAAATACCGGTCCATGAAAGTGAATGATCTTGCTTGTACAGTTCCTGAATGATCTGTGTGTAGTGGCTTAGTACTGTTGTTGCAAATACCTTGTGGTAATGCTGTGAGTCGGGCACCTGCTCAGACACAACCCATTGCCTGCCATTTCCTGGTGGCAGCTCTAGATGACTCACAGTTCAGCACACAACACATGAAATTGTTAGGGAAACTGTGGGCTTACTACACAGTCAACATAGAAATTGTCTTCCTCTTTTAGCATCTGTCTGAACCACTGGCAAAAGGCTTTCAAAGAGGTCTTCCTCTCTCCATTGATATAGAAAGGAGCTTTGGTAGGCTGCAAAGATCATTGGACTCATCCTGAAGGGAAAAGCAAATAATTTGGAAATAGGCTCAAGGGTAGTCTGTGCATAGCTTTACTGGGGTGGATAGTCTCTTGGCCTGCAAGTGTTATAAAATGTTAGCCACAAATCATTGTGCTCAGCTTTGATATTGTGGGTAATCCAGCTGACTTTCAAGCAGCCCTGTGAGCTGACTGTGTTATAGTCAGTGCTGCTATAAAACATGTGTTTACCATTGTCAATCCTGGCAAATATACATGAGAGAAATTAAATACTTTAACTATCCAAGTAAAAAAAAATGGTCTAAAGCACACTGAATTATTCTCTTAGAGCCAGACATCCCCCCCCCATCTGCTCATAGCATGATACATGCTGTATCATCTAGGACAGGGCAGGATGTCAACCACTTCATTATGAAATCAGCTAACTGTATTACCTTAAGATAAGTATTGTACTGCAGAAACGTGCCAGATTAATTGGTGTTTATTTGTATTGGTTGACCATACTCCATCCTGTAGATAATACCACTGTCAGTTTTTCACCTGCACTTTGCTTACTTAACTGTTAGTGTACAAAACAGTCAGAATCCATTGAACTAATGCCCCAAATTATTTTATTAGATATCAGTCCACAAGACAAGCTTCATTCTTTATAGGCAATTTAGTAGACTTCAGATGAACTGTGAATTTTTATGTCAGAAATGTAAATTAAATATAATTGTCCTTTTTTGTTGCGTACTTTATGAACCATAAGAGATAAGACAGAATTGGAATTTGTCATCGGATAGAAACAGAAATTGACTGTTGCAACTGGTTGCTCACCCAATTAACAAGGGTCCTTATTAGAGGTTTTGGAGTCTGAAATTGTTATAAAATTAAATAGCAAATATTGCCAGAAAAAATAATTGCCTTTTATAGGAAGAACAGGAAGTTCTTAACCCTTCTATCCTCATGGGACGTTGCCTCTGAGAGAAATAGGGCTACAGGCAGAAAAATCTGTGAAATCTGAGGATTTGCGGGGAATCATGCTTGCTTTGTTTCTTGGAAGTCTCTGAAGTGTTGCAGACCTCTGTGCTGACTTTAGCCTCTCGTTTGTTTCCCTTAGCAACGCAGCTCCTTGTCTTCATGGTGGAAGCTAGTTCTATCAGTGATATGCATTGCAGGTATCTTTTTCATTATTTCAGCTGAACCATCAAAGAACTAATTATATAACAATGCCCATTTCTTTTATTTCTACCCACTTCTTGTTTGCTGTGTTCTGGTACACTAATTTTGATGGGGGATTGTGGTGGATTTCCTAAAGGAAGGAAATGGCACTGTTTTTCTACACCATGTCTAGAACATCCTTTTAGTGGGTCACTGCAAAGATGCTGTTCTGTGTTGCATAAGTATATTTCAGTGACTGCGTGGGAAGGATATTGCTTGTAATCCATGACATTCTAACAGTGGTGATACTTCATCTGTTACGTTAAAAATGCTTTTCTGCTGAAAGTGAATGGTGGTACCAGAAAAGGTAGAGGGAGGGATTGTGTTTTGTTTTGTTTTGTTTTGGCACAAGAAACCACAAAAGAAAGAACTGTCAGCAGTTCAGAGATACATGTCTCAATGTTCAGTATTTCCAGTCAGTTTTTCAGGACATTCTCTTATAAGTGAATAAAATCTTTGTAGACAGAGCATATTAATAAACAGTAGTGAGCCATCATGTGTGTGTACAGCTTAAATGCTGGGTTGTGTTGTAGTCGCACAGACATGCCAGATCTTGACTTTAAAATAGTCTGTATAAAAAAGAATGAGAAAATAGGTGAAGGGCAGAGATTTCCTCCATGCTCTGAAGCAATAGGAAAAGACATTCATATTCGCTGTAGGGATTAAGAGTCAGGTTCTTCTGTGTGTCATGATGGAGTTTATCTGCATATTGTACTGGTTTGTTAGAGTCTTAGCAGGCACAGTAGCAAACTGATTTTATTGGAGTAGTTTCTTAATGCAGTAATGTTTGTTCCAAAAGGAAAATTGTCCCTATAAAACAGCCAGTCAGTTATATTTAAGGAGCTACATTAACTAACTGCAGTCATTCAAATATTTGCAGAACAATTTTAAGACTTCAAATAGTTGTTTTAACTGTGGGGAAAATAGACCCTTGTCTCACCCGTATTTTATTTAGATCAAAATAAAGCTCAGTTTAGTGATGTAAGCTACAGCACTGGGTGGTGTAGCCATACAGGTAAGCCTTGGGTTTGGCAGATCTGTGCACAGAGGATCTCCTCTGCACATGATTTCTCCCTTTCAGTACCCAAGGAGGTGAAGATTCTGATCTCTGTACACCACTGACACAGTCTGCAGAGAGACCTTGAGGCAGTGTACTAGGTGGTGGGTGGAACAGGCCCTTCACAGCAGGTGAGAACAAGGATATAACCTCAACACACCTGTAGGTGAGAAGATTTTACAGCTCAGCAGCTGCCTCTGGTAGCACTGGAGACTGGGAGGAAGTCTTGGCAATGCTGTTTAAATGGATCCATGGAGCTAAAGCACGGTGTTAAATTATGAACCATTACTGAGACAGGCTTTTCTAGAGCCAAACTTGGTAGCTCCTGCTATGAAGAGCAACTTCTCCAATGGAAGGAATGGGTTCCCAGCAAGTGACTCTGTCAAGTGCTTCTTTTCATTAAAAGGGACCTTCTATTGTTTTGGTTGATTGGGTTTTTCCCTGTGCACAGGAGAATGATCTTGCTGTGACATTCAGTGTTTTGATGTTTTTTTCCAGAAGAGAGTGCTTACTATACTAGCTGAATCATAGGATCACTTGCTGTAACCATGGATGGTTGTTTCAGAAAACACGTTGACAGATGAACATACTGCTTCTTTCTGGAGAGAACCAACAGAAGGCAGTTTGCTATTTTGACTGGGGTTTAGCGTATTTTATATCAAGCCCAAGTGTGTGTATAAATGACTATGTGCTGTGCCAATACACGGCCTGGCATTTCAGAAAGAGCTGCGCGAGTTGGGCACCTGTATTTCTAACCTGTTTTTCACCATATTCACTTGAACATTCACTTCAAAGCACAATATTCAGATATCTGCACCATGGGTGATTTATTAGCATGAAGAAGCCCTTTATCTTCATTTGGCAACCACTGGATATGCCCTATTTCAAATTTGTTGAGACAATTTAACTCCATTATGGGTAATTAAAAGGTGGAGTTTTTTTGCACTTGCTAATTTGGCTATTTTGGTGAGGACTGACCCCTTTATGGTTTGAGACTCACCTTTGTTCTAGGATTCTATAATCTTCATACTTCACAGTGTAGTAAAACAGTATTTCTGTTTTAACTCTTATTATAGTATTAAAGCAAGCTTTTTTTTTTTTATCATGGGATGAATGCAGAACAGTGCTCTCAACAGCAGTTCGTAAAAAATGTAACTGTGCCATGTTTTAGCTCGTATGTTAGCAATTATTTCTAGCTAAACTGTAAGGATCCTGATCCCAATGAATTCTATCAATTATTTTGATAGGAACCACATCTGGGCTTTACATTCTACAAAAATATCAAACAGGATGAGTATTTCTGAAATAAGCCACTATTAAAAAATAATCCAAGAATAAATCATTGCTAATGCCCCAAATTCCTGTTATTTTTAACAGAACCTAAGCTTTGAGTGGAAAAAGTGCTTTGGAAAATTTTGACAGTAGTGTCTTTAAAGCAGCTTTTTAGCAAGACCAGTAGTCAAAATATTGAAGCAGTGAAGGCAGTTTGTTATGACTAATTCCTTTGGAATTTAAAAATATGTTACAAAGGGGAAACTAAAGTTTCAAAGTAACTACTAACAATGTTTCAAGTAGCTACTAACAGTGTTTCAAAGTAACTACTAACAAGGTTTCAAAGTAACAAGTGGTACAAAGTGGAAACTAATGATTAAACTAATACTTATTGAAGTCAGCCAGTTACTTGTTTGTAAGTCTTAAAACCTCATTGAGCATTTAAAAATCTGTCTAGAACTGAAGAAGGAAAAGCAGCCCCAGGATGTTGATAATGTGTTGAAATTCAGTCCTTATGCTGTGCAATCAGCTAGTTTCTGGGAGGCACTGATATTCTGTGCTCTTCTTTGGAGCTTTGTCTTCTCTAGAAGGTTTGAGCAGCACGACTGTCACTGGGCTACCACCAGTCACAGTGTGCATCCTTTGGCAGAGCATGTTCCTTCTTGGCATCGTTATCTTTGCTGGTACAGTCACCTCACATAGTCAGGTTATATTGGTGAAGGACATGTTATACTAAATAGACCTTTCAGACCCTATCGTAGGAATGTATGAAGACTGATAGAAGCTCTTTCTGTCCAGATTATGAGCAGCCTTCAGACATGGCATTTGCAAACACAAACTGTGTAACTTAAATAGTTGATACGGCACTTGAGCTAACAAGCCCTGCTGTGCAGCCATGCGTAACAGCCTTTGCTATCACAAAGCACAGTCACGTAGCTTGCAAACTTAGCTGGGTCATGCCTCTCTCATTCTGAGAACAGGCAGAGGAGCTTTTGTTTGCACACATCCATCTGTCCTGGCTATTGTTCAGAACTTCCCAGTGTGCAGCATACTGTGAGGGCATTGTCAAACTTGTGATGAATTTTGGTATCATATCCTTCATAAAACCATGAGAGTTTATATATGCATTCTCCAGATTTTTTCATACCATTTCTGTGTTATTAGCTTACTCTTGAGGTACTTGATATGTCCTGATAGACTTATCCTATCTTCATGTACTACTACTTGCATATGCTTTTAAGTTAAAATTTCTTTCTCTGCTTTTCACTTCTCTGGTGCTTGGTACCATGCTTGTTAGTCTTCAGTGTCATTTAAAATAATGATTTTTCTCACTTTATTTTCTGTGGCTGAGGGCCTTTGACTTAATAAAGCTGCATTTTACACAGGATTATTGCATAGTATAGTAAGCTGGATCATAAAGGAAAACTTGGATTTTGAACAAATGAGATTTAGTGAGGAGTGCCGTTACCAATGAAATCAACAAAAGTTTCTTAGCTGTTGAATGAATGTTAAATTCTCATGTTCTGATAATGACTATCAGAAAATTTATCATCAAAAAAGCTTTATTTGTGTGCTAAATGTCCAGACATTTCTTCTTAATCAAACACCACCTGAGTCCATCTAAGTTAGTTGGAGTGTCTGAAATCGTAAAGCATATAAATGCATGTTTACTCATAGAGTTTGGAGCACTTTACACTCTAACAGACTAAGACAGCTCCCAGCTAGCATTGCTACTTATCCTCTATGGTTGGGTTTGGAGTGCAGTTCACTGT
This sequence comes from Pterocles orientalis, assembly GCA_011057875.1. Classification (NCBI taxonomy): domain Eukaryota; kingdom Metazoa; phylum Chordata; class Aves; order Pterocliformes; family Pteroclidae; genus Pterocles; species Pterocles orientalis. The sequence continues at coordinate 1,148,650 of WKFP01015094.1, forward strand.
ATTAGCATAATAATCTTCTGTATGTGAATATAATTAGCTTCAGTTATACAGAGATGTTTGGTATTTGAATTTTAATTTGCTCTTGTAGTGTGAAAAGAGGCATTCAAAGGAGCTGACAGACATGCCTATGGCAGTGTTTTTAGCAAAGCTTAACTTCTGCATTTTAATAATTTATTATTCTGGCCAGTGTGCCCACATGTTAAGGATAATATATTGGAGTGCAGTCATAAGACAGCCCATGCTCTTTTTAGGATTTTTTTTTTAATTATGCTGCTACCTCTGGTATTTCTCCTTTACTCACAGTTTTTAACATGTTCCTGAACCCAAAATTTAAAAGTCAGTTCCCCTTTTATTTGAAGCGACTCTTCTGCTAAGCTCTTGCACTCTGTCTTGACTTGTGCTCTCTGCAGAGCTTCTTCATCCTTTCAAAGCTCTCACGCAATTTTGAGGAAGTGTGAGTTTCTGCTGTTACCAGATGTCTCCTCTTTAAAATATCTGGTATTATGTGTTTTGGGTTTTTTTTAATTATTATTATTAATGCTCCTTTAGGCTAAAAAATAAATCACAGAAATAAAATGTTTATAACTTTATTCTTAGAGGTAACCAAGATGATAAATGTTTGCAAGTAAACGGTTCTGTGGTGTCTCCCTGTGCCAGTTCCAATGAGATTTTATCTAGGGAGTACCATACCCTTCTTTAATAAAGATTTCTTTGGGAATACTGGCCTTTTGGGCAAACAAAACAAACCAAATCACCAGTTAGTGACTTTTGTGTTTCCCACTTGCTGCACTAACAATTTTCCACTTGCCTGCTGGCTAGGCTGAAAGGCCTTTGAGGTGTGGTAATAGCTGAAAGAAGCATATGATCCATATCACATGTCCTCCGCAGGGAAGCATCTCAAGAACATTCTTTTAAATGTCCATTTCCTCACAAGATTTTGGAGAAAGTCCATAAAGTCTTGAAAAGCAGTTTTCTTGCTCAAAAGCTGCTGACTGAAATAGGGTGTTGGATAGAAGTACATTGCTACACCCTTTACTTTTGAACAATATTTTTTAAATAAATTGTATTATTAGAATATTTTGCATTTTGTCATACTTGGATACACACTTTAGACCATAACCAGCTTTCCATTCAGCTATCTTAGATTACCAGTTTCTTCTGGAAGAAATAAAAACAAAACCCACAAGTGATGGATAAGTGAGTGAAGGAATGGTTTTAAAATATATGCTTTTTAGCGCTAGTATTTTTTTTTGTTTTAGTTGTTATTCCTGAGCCACACAGAGCATATGAATGCAGAGACCCTCACTGAAGATTTTATTTCTGCTTAGAATCTGAGCTGCAGGGACAGAAGACTAACATGAACTCTGCACTGACCAAGCTTTTAGCCCTGTCCTTTCACAGTCTACCACACCTACAGTGTTCCAGCTGAAGAAGAGTTTCAGGTGGAAGTACTCATAAGGCAGTATGTTTCTTGGTGTAGGCTAAAGCAAAAATATTTCATTATTTTTGTCCCATGGGGCCTTTCTACAGTTTGTGAATAGACAATGGATAGGTTCTCCTGCCAAGATGATAATTTACACCAGAGCTCCATGTATATAAAATTAATTTATTTAAACTGTTTCCATTAGCACTCTAACCACAACTAATGTTGGTGTCTTGGGTGTATAAGCCATGCTCCATTGTCACAAATTGTGCATGCAGTTAGAATACCTTAATTTCAAAAAAGCAGGTCTTGAAATTAGATTCGCAGACCTGTGACATACCTGATAATGAGAATAAAAATGTTGAAAATTGAAAACATGGGTACAAAGCCAGGCAAGAATATATTAATTGAGATTGAGAGGTCATACAAAAAAGCAGAGTAAGATTCATTAAATAAGGTGTAATGAGTATAACAGTAAGGCCTTTTACATGTAAAATAGGATTTTTCTGATTGTTTTAAAGAAAAGGATTTTCTTAAATGAATTTAATGTTTCCTGTAATACTTGTACTAATGTTTAAAATTTAAAACTAATCTAATAGACACCATTACTTCTTGGAAAAAATGAGGAAGACAAATACAGAAATAAATACTTGAGAAATGAGTCCAGCTAAAAACACATTAGGGCTTTTTCTCTAACCCAGAGTCCTCTGGCCTCAAGAGAGAGGTGTGTTGAGAAAGTATCTTTGCTGAAGCCACTCTTTATGCTTTTACAAACGCATAAAGCACATTGCAATATATAAAGTGCCTTCGACATTCAAGATCAAATCTGTTTAGATTGAATGCACAGAAGTGAAAAATCACAATAGGACTTTCATTTTCCTATTTCCAGTGTAATTTAAATAATTCATTTCCCTTTCGGTGTTGGGGTTTTGGGGCTTTTTTCTTTTTTTTTTT
>WKFP01015094.1:1152520-1219849 GCA_011057875.1 Pterocles orientalis
AGAAATAAAAAAAAAAAAAAAAAAAAAAAAAAAAACCAACCCCCTCTCTCCCCCCTATATTTTTGTCATCCATTGGTTTGAGGCTTTCTTTCCTGCTCAGTTTTGTTCATAACACTTAAGAAATTACTTTATGCTCTTTTTTTCATTTGCTTCTGGAAATGCTTGGTGATGTCCTTTACTAGGGAGCAGGAAGGGCCATTGAAACCTGAAGCTTCCCTTGCAGTTTGTGGAACAGCAGGTGGCTTGGGGGCAAGGGAGCATAGAGCAGAGTGGAGAAGGCACCTAGTGTGTCTGAGGCTGGGGAGGCTATGCACTGAAGCGATCCAGGGAAAGTGCAGGAAAGAAAGTAGCACGAGAAAGTCAACAAACCTATCTGAACAGCAGCAACAAGCAACAAAATGGATTGTGAAATCTACCCACAAAATCCATGTGCTCATGGATCTCTTGTTGTATTGAAAATTGTAAGGGCTTATACTTACGTCTAATCTCTTTACCATCACTATTCTGAAAAGTCTCTTTTTAATGACTTTGTTATGATGGATAAATGTGGCAAGTGCTGTCACTACTGAAGAAAGAACACTAAGCACCACAGGCGTGCAGACTGAAAGCTTCATGTTAGGAATTCCTTTATTTACTGTGTTTCCTTCCATATCAAACTACTTTTGGGGATATAGTTGTATTTGCCCATTCAGCAAACAGATTCTAAAACATTTAATATTTAATGACAGGATTTGGTGGTTTTATTAAACAATTAAGTAGCTTCTTTCCCTTAATTTTTTTGTAGCTTTTTTTTTTAGCATTCTGAGAATCTCACTATTTTGTGTATGTTGCAGAACAAATGTAAAACAGAATTTCTGAAGAAACTAGAGCATCAAAAGCTAATAGAGGCAGAGAAGAAACGAATCGCATATATGCGGCAACAGCAGCTTGAATCAGAACAGTTTCAATTCTTCGAGGATCAACTTAAGAAGCAAGAACTAGCTCGAGACCAGAAAACCAAAGAGAGTATGGTTATGTCTGAACAGATAGATGGAAGTACGCTATCTTGTATTTCTGTACCGGAGAACAGTTCCTTATCTACTGCACTGCTTGAGAAAAAAGAGGGGAGTGACACGCCTGGCTGCGCTGGACATTCACCTCCAGTAAACCGGGTCTTAAAGCCAGCGGCTACTTTAAGTGCTGTCCAGAGTGAGTGCAGAGGTTTTTTTTAAAAAACTTTTTAATTTTAGCTGCCTCTTTGCTTATAGCAGTTCACATATTACACATGCATGTGTATCTATTCACCTGGAGGTTGTCCATAGTGAGATAAGCATGAACAGGTCAATGTACACACCACAGTTCCGTATAGTTTCTTCATTTTAAGAGAGATTAGTTGCACAGTTTCACATTTTCCAGTTGAGTACCAACAGATGCATCTAGATCTTGAGATTCAGTGTCTGAATCTTCTTGTGGACTTCAAAGGAACTGAAGCAGAACCTGCAGTGGTTCACCTGGGCCCTGGGAAAAGGTATTGGTTCACTGTCACTTGAGGGGCAGCCTGGGGAGCGTGTTTCATGGGCTGGTGACCTCAGTTTAGGGTGAAGTACTTGTGCTGTAGATTTATTCTTGTTAGCAATCTGTGATGTGGTAAGTATAATTCTTTCACTTTTAATAATTTCCTTTAGCTGTGTACATTTCCTTATTTTAGGGAACTTCACTGTGTAAGCTGCAAATGCCTTTCAATCTGTCTCTCCTTCTTTTTTTTTTCCTTTGCTTGTTTGGTTTTTTTTGCTAGCTCAATTGGCCGAAGCGCTCAGAGGCGTCATTTTGCCCAGGGATCTCTGTCACAGATTTCTGCTGCTAGCAGAGGCAAATACTGTAAGAGGAATAGAGACGTGTGGAATTCTCTGTGGAAAACTGGTACACTTTAACCCTCATATTTTTATGGGGAAAGACATATTTGATACTGCTGTATTTTCCTGTACTTTATCAATTTCAGAGCAAAAGCAGATTTAATGTAATTAACTTCATATTATACCCTGAGTGGTCACTTCGGCAGTGTGGGCTTGCTTTATTGGGGAAACCTCTGATCGAAGTACACTGCTGTATTATAAAATATAGCAGATTTTCCAGCATGCTGTACAATACAGGCTTTTTCAAGTACTTTCTCTGGCGTTCATCTAAGGCAAGTGAAATCTAGTTACCAGATAATGAAATATAAAGACCGTTAAATCTGCTGTAGTCATCAAATTCATAAAGGCACAACAAAAAAGGAAGAAAATCCCCCCCATCAAGCTGTAGAATGTCTGGTTTTCAGGCTGTTCTTCTTCCCTTTGACCTAGATAACACTTAATGTCCTTCCAGAGCAGGAAAAGATGTAATAGCTGATGCTGGCATACCAAGAATTTGAAAGATGATGTGTTCAACTGTATTTGAATTGTATAAAGAGAAAGAATATCAACAGTAGTGATGTTCCAAGTTTCACAAAAAATAACTATAGTATTCTCAAATCTCTTTTTTTCGTGTTTTAAATCATTTTAAAGGACATCCTTTTCACACTGTTCTCTGTGAACATTTCAATCCAACAATCTCATGTTGTTACTTGTACTGTTCTCATGATAAAATGCTGTATGTTCTCATGATAAAATGCTAAGGTGTATTTTCAGGTGTAGTAAGTCAGCACAGTTGCTCTATTTTAGCTGATAGGCTGACATCTTTCAGATTCTGATTCAGCATTTATTCATTAGTTTGTTTGTTCTACTCTAAGTCAATGTTTGTTTTGCAGACACATAATGAATTTACTATTACCCATGTAATAGTGCCAAAGCAATCGGCAGGACCAGACTACTGCGACATGGAGAATGTGGAAGAATTATTTGGTATTCAGGATCAGTATGATCTCCTCACTTTGGGTTGGATCCACGTACGTAGATTCTGGCTTTTCTATGTCAGCTCTGCATACTATGTGAAAGAAACTCTGGAAATAACAAACTAAAGAAATGACTGGAATAATCCAAACTAATTTGCTCACTTAATTCTAATTGTAGTGATGTAAATTAACACGAATGTTTTCCACAGATAAGTATTCTTCAACAAAGTTGAGGCATCCTGTTGACACAAGGGGGCCTGCTTTTGCCAGTGCTATTTTTGTTTATGTTGATTTAGGGGTATTTTATTATTTTCTAATGCCATTTATTTTTATACTATATTCAAGATTTGAGGGGGAAGGTATTGTGTTGTTTAAACTTTACATTAATTTCACTCTTGGGGATTTTGGACAATCAAGTCATTTCCCTGTGTCTTTTGCTTCTTCATTCCACCTTTTTCCCCCCCATGATCAGAAAATTGCTTGTACATCTGACTGTGAATGTACCTCCATAAACCTCGTACTGAAAAACCACCATAACAGTGTAGAATCTGGGTTAATAGGACTTCAAGAAATCAACCTGGGGAAGTACTGACTCTTTCACTTGTTACAAATTTTTGTTTCTTCTTGAATGTATGTCAACCTTGATCTGTAAGAAATATTTCATGATGTTGAGTTTTCCCTTTTTTTTTGTAGACACATCCAACACAAACTGCATTCTTATCCAGTGTTGATCTTCATACTCATTGTTCTTATCAGCTAATGTTGCCAGAGGCCATTGCAATTGTTTGTTCACCAAAGCATAATGAGTGAGTTCTGATTTTTCTAAGTAATATTTAGATCTTTTCCCCTGATCCTTATTTTAAAATTTTGTCAAATGCAAACAGCACATCAACTGGGATGAAGGGGATGCATACTGTAATGTGAGTTGGTTTGTTTTTAAGTTGTTTAGACTTAGATTCCAGTCAGTTTATATGTACAGTATTGTTTTTGGCTTCTCTCTCCTTCCCACTCCCAGCCCTAGTTTTTATTTTATTTATTTTCATACTCTGCTCAACCGAGTAGTAATGACAGGAGCTGTTCTTCTGGAGACATCACCAGTACTGTACCACAGGTCTGTCTTCGTTCTATCTGATGAAGGAAGTCAGTGGGTTAGACACATTTCTCTAGGATGATGTGAAAATTACATTTTGGGGAATAGAGGGGTGAAGATCAATTTTTTGATAAGGTCCTATTTTTTTATTTCATAAAATACAAACAATAAGTATCTGGAAAGCATTGGAACTGCATAACAATTAATTTGAGGGTTTATAACGGAAGAGGTTGACGACACCCAAAACGACGCCCAAAAAGGGTGTGAAGTCTACATCCTTGGAGATATTCAAAACCTGACTGGACATTGTCATGGGCAACCTGCTCAAGGTGATTCTGCTGGAGCATTGGGGTTGAACTAGGAAATCTTCAGAGGTTCCTTCCAACCTCAACAGTTTTGTGATTCTGCTTTGGTGTGCTTGGAATGTCAAGGCCTGGGGCTAACTCCAGTGCTTAGGCTGTGCATTTCTTCAGCCTTTCTTTCTGGCTTTCTGCTGTTGTAGGTGACTTCTATGAATCCCATTCTAGTTGCCAAACTTCCTCTATGGGCCATTCAGGTAGAAGAGCTGTAAATACAGCTTGAGTGACAAGTGCACAAGCAGGAGGCTTTGTAACCTAGAGCACAATGTCTGCAAACCTTTTCAAATCTCTTGTCTTGCAAACTTCTTTCATAGTTTATGCTGATACCCTGTAACCAACTCTAACCTGCTACTCCCATCTGTAACATTTTATTAATCAGCTGCTGTCTCATAGTTGATAGGTATTAATGTTCTTTACAGAAGGGTGGGTTTTCTAATTTTTTGTTCAATACTCAGTGTTGGTCATACATATGCAGCAGTGCATTTTCTAGTGCTTTGTATTACCTGTTTACCTAAAAGAGTGGGGAGGATGTGTACTCTCACTTATCATTTACACAGCTAGCTTAAAACCTGTTCTAAGTTACCCCTCTAGAGTTCAGTGAATTAAATGCAATCCAGGACACCTAAGTTTTTGGTTTGTATCTGTTCCTGTATGAACTAGCCTTGGCCCTTAGTAGGCTAACCTGCCTAATGGGAATTACACCAGTACTGTGTTTTTTCTCCCCTTCCCCTTATCACCTCTCTCTTTACAGGAATACAGCTCCCCGCTATTTCAAATATCTTTAAGAATCCAACCCAGCCTTAGCTTCTGTGTATCAGAGGTTGCTGAGTATCATCCTGTTGTCCTTCTGCTAAGCTAAGCAATTTGTATGTGAAGCCTTGGACATGTATTACGGGGGCAGTATGTAACAGTAATTTCATCTTTTGCTTTTCAGCACTGGCATCTTTAGACTTACCAATGCTGGCATGCTAGAAGTTTCTGCTTGCAAAAAGAAGGGATTCCATCCACATACAAAGGAGCCTAGGTTATTCAATGTAAGTATACAATCCAACATGGTTGTGATTATTCAAATTCTTGTCCGTCATTCTGCTGCAAGCAGAAATTATATGTGCTTCAGATTAGGTTTCTTTATAGTTGTTCCCCATTTTAATAATTCATTACCCTTACTTCACTGACAGAGGTAGACATCAGGAGTCTACTTAAGCAATCAATAGCAGCCATGAGATGGGTGTTACACACTGCCATTCAAATGGTGGCTAACCAGAAACAGTTACCATGAGTAACCACTTTTACCTGCTTTAAAAGCCACATTTTCAAGTGGGAGTTGCTCCTGAGCCCTTCAGTTTTTAAACAAAGCATTCAGTTCATTTCCCCAACTCTGGTGTCCCAACAAAACATACCAGATACTAAAAAGTGCAGCTATGAGTAGATTAAGCCCCTATTTCCTTCACTGGAAAATATTTGCCCCTGGTTTCTTAGAAGCCTTTCTCAGTTACCACCATCTATTTTGATGTTTTAATAGCCTAGTATGCTATATGTATGGCTGAACAGTATAGTCAGTCAAAATTATCAGAAATGTCACTGTTGTCTGGAAGGCAACAATCTTTTTAATTAACGAAAAATATTTTTTTAAATGGAGGTCTTGTCAAATTCAGAGCATCTCATATAGCTCAAAATGAAATGTTCGAATGCAGAGACTACTGAAAGACATTGTAATTTACTACTTTGTCGTAGGACTCTCAGAATGTCAGTCTTACTCCTCAAAAGAAGGAGACATTACATTTCTTTATTTTGTTCCCAGGGATAATGAGAAGTTTGTCCAACTCTGAAAAATTTTAAGATTGTTTTGTGCCTATTAAGATAGATAGGTTCTTTTCAGTGGTCCATTAGAGACTTTAGTTCATGAATGAAGTTGTTACTGGCTCTGTGAGCTCAGTTATAATCATCAGACACACTGCTGGTATCACATATCACACACAAAAATCCTTTCAAGTAAAATTCCCAAAACACATTGATCTTCCAACAGAAACAGTAAGATCACAGCTGGAGGAAAAATGTCAGAGGTGATAACACAGGAAGCTTCAGGAAACCTGACCAGAACAACCCTAATCTGCTATCTATCTGGTTTCTGGTAAAAGCTCTTCTCCACAGACACAAATCAAGTTATTATCTTTTACTCTAAAGACACAGTGTAGTCTTAAATGCTTTAAAATCCAACTTGTGGGTAGACTTATCTGCAGGAAGAGAACAGAGTTCTCGCTTTTCTTGCTGCTGTCCCCCATGCACCTGTTCTAGTGCAGCACACACCCCCTTCCACCTCCATTTCAGATATCCTTTGCTGTGATACATATAGGATAGCACAGAACTATAATCTGTTTCATGGGCCATGCACTAAGCAGTATTCTCTTCAGAAATTTATTTCTGATTGTATGTTGTAGTCCTTGCTTTATTCTGCAGTATACATCTGTGACAGTTGGGCACAGTGACAGGTTCAATCAAAGCTAGATAAATAGGCATAGTGTTAAGCAGGCTCACAAAATTAAAAGGAAACAAAACGTCTCATGCTATTTTACTGAAACTGTTTTCTGTGAGTAATGGGTTGTATTCTTCTGCAGCCATGTAACCATGTGGTCGGGAAAGACATAAAGATAATTGTGTTGGATCTGAGGTGATACGGATGGACGATAGCGATGTCGCTTTATAAAAGACCAAAAAAAGAAAAATGGATTCCTGTTTTTCCTACCTTTTCAGAAATTACTTTTATATTTATACATTTTAGATTGAATGGTTTGATATTTATTGCTCTAGGCTGTTTTGGAGTTACTTTGTTGCTCTTTCAAGATAGAGTTCAGTGGCATTACCCCTGAATCTGTAAACAAATCTCACCTATAAACCACAACAATAAAATTAACTTCAAACAACAGTAACTGTGTTGAAAGAAATAATTTTTCTTTTGTAACTTGTTAGCACCAAATGTTTTCTGAGAATTAGAGGTATTTATGAGTGGTTGGCTTTTTGTGACTTCCAGCTGTGTACATCTCTTCTCTGCTTCAGTGAATTTACATTATAGGCAGTAGAGGCAAACACATCAGTTTGGGTGAGTGGGGTCTTTTCCCCCTATCCTTTCCCCCATTCCACCCTTGTATAGCTCGTTTCTGCTAAGTTATAATGCAGAAAACACATAGGAAAACACGAGTCCTTTATCTGAAAGCTGACCCTCATCACATTGTGGCATAGCAGAAATGCATCAGAGTCCTTTGGAAAAAAAAATTGTCTTCTCCAGCAACCCATATCAGAAACTTTTATTTGAAATCAAGTTCTTATCCTGAAAAAGTTTCCCTGGATCTGTCTAGAGTTAGGTAAAAAGATCTCGATAGAGTTAGAAGGAAGAACCATACAAGGTTATTTGCTCTTACAAGAGTTTATTTAGTATCTGTTCCAAGAACCTAGTTGACCTACACTTGAAATAATTTGATTAGTACAAAAAAGTTTGGAACATGTTCTAGCAATCAAAAGCTGGACAAGATCTGGAACCCAGGGGTTACACAGACATGGCAAATAACCGGTGCAGAGAGCTGACAGTTTGAAAGATAATGAGTGACAGGCAAGTGAGGTAAACTATTGAGTTTAGATAGGAAACAGGGTAACAAAAATAAATAGCATCCTTTATCCTGAACTCTAACGAACACAGACTGCAGCAAGTTCCTCATAACTGACCTATTCCAGGTCTGTCTTGGTGAATTCTTTATACATTTATGTACTTCTAAGGCAGTATTACTGGCATCAGCTTCTATGCATATACTTCTAGTTGAATATCTGTTTTGATATATTTAATATTCTTAACATAATCAGAAAAAAAAATCACAGAAAAAGAAAATTGTCTAAATTATTTTATCTACTTTGATTACATTATCCCCAAAAAAAACCTGTTTTGAAGAAAAAGTGTATTAAGCCAGCTTAATTAAATTTTAAAAAAAATGACATAAAAATAATAGGCTGCACTCATCCTGAGGGCATATGATAGGAAAGACGTGTTCAATCTAATATTAGTGTTTAGATATGTTCCCAAAGGAACAGGTTTCGTTTCTTTAAAGAAAACACACAGAATTGTTCTGGTATGTATCATACACCTCTGGGCCATACGCTGTAAAAAATTAGCTTTTCCAGCATGACAGATATGAATGAAGAAGTAATGGGGATAGATAATATTTCTGGATAGAGCAGATGCAGAGCGGAGTGCACATGCTCATCCTGGTACTGAACAGATGTTATGCTCCTTCGGTCCTGTCCAGAACTTTGGAAAAATTAAGACTAGTTCTGTTTGCAGACTAAAATGTTTACTGAGGCTAAACTTTGACAACATGCAGCCTGATAGCTGAGCGTTTTCTAGCACTGTTATCTGATTAAACGGTACCACCTTTTCTATTAATCCCAGTATAGTGTAGTAACAAATTCATGTCACAAGATGGAGCTTCAAACCAGCTGTAAGGTTTGCCCTCTCTGAATGCATAGGTTGGTTTGGTTTTTGTTTGTTGTGGGGTTTTGTGGTTTTTTTAATAGCGTATTTTAAACTTATTAAAAAAAATACATAGTATCCAATTAGAGTCATTACAATGAAGGATTTATGGAATGAAATTATAAGAATATATTTTCTGGAATACATTCACAGTAATGTACTAAGCAGACACATAAAGATAAAGCAATTTAAAAACATTTGCGGTGAACAATGGATGGGCCAGCTTCATCGTATTCCTGTTTGCTGATCCACATCTGCTGGAAAGTAGACAGGGAGGCAAGAATAGAGCCTCCAATCCAGACAGAGTACTTACGTTCAGGAGGGGCAATGATCTGTTTAAGAAATAAAAGCATTAAATACAACTGTTCCCAGCAAATAAAATAAATTTGTTATATAAAAATATTAAAGAAGTGATATTTGACATTAACAAAAGCACTATATCTATGTGCTAGTGCCATCTCTGGCATTACAGTCAGCCATTGCTGCAAGCAGTAAAGTTAAAAAGCTGTTATTTAAGTCTGAGCCTAAATCCTCAATTTCTCTGCTTGAGTCAGTCTGCCCATTAAGAGTAGTGTATTTGTGTATTCATGACTGCATATGAAAAAAGGGAAGATAATTGCTCTGGAAATGTATAATGACCCCCCCAGGAGGGCTCAGAAAAATGGATGACCTATGAAGCACTCGTATTGGTATTGCTGATAAAATGTTTGCAAAGCAAGGAACAGAAGATTTGAAGCCACAGAAGGAAGACTGGCGTATGAGAGGCTCTTTTCTTCCTGAACTTGTAGGCCAAGGACAAAACCAGCATTTCCTCTCTCCCATTTCCATCAGCCAAAAAGGGCTGAAGAAGCTCACACACAGCCTCAGAGGAAAATTTGTACTACTGGGTCCACACTATTCTTTGGCCATGTTAGGGCAGCTTGCAGAATTCACCATGCACAAGGAAATGAGAGAAGAGGCTTTCTTCTTTCAGCAACAAAGTTACCAGGTGGTGATTATTTGCTATAAGGTACAGACATGATTCAAAGTATGTACAAAGTACTTACTTTATAAAGCGTTGCTATGTTTCACTAGATTCTTGAGGACTTAGTACACGCCAATTGAAATAGTCTACAAATAATTGCACCATACCTTGATCTTCATAGTGCTGGGAGCCAGAGCAGTTATTTCTTTCTGCATCCTGTCTGCAATACCCGGGTACATTGTAGTGCCTCCAGACAGCACATTGTTGGCGTAAAGATCCTTTCTGATATCTATGTCACACTTCATGATGCTGTTGTAAGTGGTTTCATGAATGCCAGCAGACTCCATGCCTAGGAAAGTTACAGAGGAACACTGAAGAAGCACCTCTGTACAGAGACTTAACATTGCTAATGCACAACTGACACCATGAACTTCAGTGCCTCTTTGGAAGACATCAGTTATGGAAATCTGGAAAGTCATTCTGCAGCTGCCTAAATTATGTGCTCAGTAAACCCTCAGTATACAGCCCTTCTCTCCTCCTTACCCACACAACTCCTCCTTAAAAAGAAAGCTGGGGTTGTGGAATAGTAAAGTTTCCACTAGGCTTTTGCAGGCAATCTTAAATGTCCTAAGAATTCCTTATATGGTCTTGGAATAATTTGTTTTCTTATTTGCTTTTTTTTTCCTTTTTTTTGGTTAAAAAGTCAGCTCAGAGACAAAACAGTCAAAATATGTCCTAATAGCTCTAAGTATGCAATGACTTCATTTCTGAGCTGAAATTCTGCTGATTGGCACAATTGACTGTATTTCTGTGTGACCCTATTGCAAGTTTACCATCACGGTTTTTGATTAGCTTGGCACATTGTGTTGGCTTTTCCCTGCAAGTGTGATGAGCCATGGATTCAGGATTTGGAGCAGTCTTTTGGAAAAATAAAACTAGTGTTCCCTGCAAGGACATTCAAACTACAACCCACACACTATCTAGAAAAGTGGCTTTGCAGCCATACTTCTTGTAGTAGTCAACTGCACAACTTCCAAAATGTTGTGCAAGATGCCAGAAGCCAGAAATAAACATCCAGGGTTATTTCAGGAAAGCATTTTGCCTTATTGTTTGGCATTAAGTTCCTCCCACCATATTAATAGTGCTGTTCTAAAAGATTATTTTATAATGAGTGCTAGGACATACTTGTGTATACATCTAAGTGAGCTATCAGTAGGACACAATTAAAAGAAAATAGGGACTTGACATTTATGTGCAGTTTACCAAGGCAGAACAATCATTCAACCTACCAATGAAAGATGGTTGGAAGAGGGTCTCCGGGCAGCGGAAGCGTTCATTTCCAATGGTGATCACCTGACCATCAGGCAGCTCATAGCTTTTTTCCAGAGAGGAGGAAGAGGCAGCAGTGGCCATCTCATTTTCAAAGTCCAGGGCCACATAACACAGCTTCTCCTTGATGTCACGGACAATTTCACGCTCCGCTGTCAAGAGGATTTGGTCATTAGAATGACACTCAGGAAGGACTCAGATATGTTGACAGGTTGTTCCCTGTCATTCTCTACCACCATCACACCCCACTTTTCAAACAAAGCCTCTGCTAGTCTTGCAGACTTTCCTATTGGATTCCTTCTTGTGTCTAAACAACTGCAGAATGACTACTAGGCCTTTTAAGGCCACTAGAAACATTGCACATTAAACAACTCTCCTCCTCAGTCAGCAGCATGTCCTTACCAGTGGTCACAAACGAGTAGCCACGTTCCGTCAGGATTTTCATGAGGTAGTCTGTAAGGTCACGACCAGCCAAGTCCAGACGCATGATGGCGTGCGGCAAGGCATAGCCTTCGTAAATTGGCACATTGTGGGTAACACCATCCCCAGAGTCAAGCACAATCCCTTTGAGAGGATAACACGATTCATTCTCAGGTGCACACCAACACACTTAAATATTTCAAATGCCTGTGCCAACTTCCCCAGAGGCCTACCTGTGGTACGTCCAGAAGCATAGAGGGACAGAACAGCTTGAATAGCTACGTACATGGCTGGCACATTGAAAGTCTCGAACATAATCTGAAACGCAATTAAGATTCTTGCCTTAACAGTAGGGGTTTTAACTCAGTTGAAGTAATATACCCAAAAAGAGGGAGAAGACAATGTTTTCATATTTCTTGATAGTTAGTAATAAAAAGGATGGAAAATACCAAATCTAAATGCAAAAATATCTGTATATGGCCTATATCTACAATGTCTGAATAAACACACATGCACATCTTAAAGATAATTTTGTAATAGGGCTGGGCATAAAAAAAAGATTAAGATGACATTAAGCTTGGACGGACTGAAATTCTTACCTTCAAAACTGATACACTGACTCTCTAAAGTAAATATAATAATATGCAAATATGACAGGTGGTTACTATGCATTTTCCATCTTCCATAACAAAGAGAGAGACTACTGGACAGTCAAGTTGGCATGATTAACTGAAGTGAAATTCACATCCTGTTGAAGTCACAAAGTCGGAATTATTCCATAGCTTCAGCGTGAGTTTACCTGGGTCATTTTCTCCCTATTGGCTTTGGGATTCAGTGGTGCTTCAGTCAGCAGAGTTGGGTGTTCTTCAGGTGCAACACGGAGCTCATTATAGAAAGAGTGATGCCAGATCTGAGGACAATGGGAGAAGCCAAAGGAATGTTGATAATGCAGTTGCTCTTATTACCTTCATTGAGATTACCAAAATAACTGCAGAAAGAAATTCTATTTGTCTATTTAAATATTCTCAGATTTTACTGCTAGTTATGTATGATTTATTTTAAGGACACGTAAGTTAAGGAAAAGAAATATGTCATTCTCACAGTATAAGAGATAGAGCAAGATGGACTTGGTTCCATCAATGTTATTTCAATAATGATTGAAACAACTGTAGAACATATGCAGACCTGTTCAGCAGAGCTCAATAGGCAATGGGTCTCTTGAAGACAGTTTCATCTTTTGGTTTGTAGAGGCCAGCCCAAGAATTTGTAAAAAGAAATTATGGCAAATGGTTTGTGAGGCTGAAAGTCAGCTTGTGTTTATCACCTCCTTGTGGCTCATTTGTACAAGCTACAAAAATCTGAGGCTGAGTGGACTGCAATGAGGAGGGTACATCAATAAGAAGTAAAACCATCAGAGATCTTCTAGAGGCCAAAAAGTTTTTTCTAAGTTTATTTTCAAGCTTGTGGTGATTAGAGACTGGTTGATAGATTAGGCATCGGAAAGGTTTTGCTGTCTTTCCAAGTAAAACATACAAGGCTATGAGAGTCAGTAAGTCCTGTGTGGCTCCACACACTTGCAGTGTGTTGTGATGTCCCAACTGTTTCAAATAGCCCTGTTTCCACAGCACAACGTTAAACAGAAATATCATCTTAGAAGTTATACCAACCGTACAGACTACAACCGTAAACATGATTCTGGAAGTCTTTTATCCAAACACTGGCTCTGAAATGGATGCATTGCACTGCAGTATTGCTGATCTTTCAAGCACTAAAAAATATGTGTGTAAATAGTCCCCTTCACATCAGAATTACATACACGCTTTGCATTTTTGCAGAAACAGATACCTTCTTAAATTCCATTTCCTGACTAGCAAAATTGAAGATAATTTCTTTCCTTCCCCCCCCCCCCTTTCTTCCCCCTGCAGTAATTATCCAAGATACACAAACCATACAGGAGTAAGAGAACTCGCAGTAACTATTTTGATGTACTCCTAGAGATACTTCAGCTTTAGGTGCAAGTTAACATTTTAGTAACAACCTTCTTGCTAAACCATACTTGAAAGCATGATGCTTTCATCTAAAATTCAGTGAGTATTCAATCTGTAAACATTTGGTTCAAGTATTTCTTGATTACAGTTCTTTCAAGTATTTCAAGTTTACCAGTGATATACATCAACTTTTCAAAGCTAAAATACCTTCTCCATGTCATCCCAGTTTGTAATGATGCCGTGTTCTATGGGGTATTTCAAGGTCAGGATTCCTCTCTTGCTTTGAGCTTCATCACCTACGTAGCTGTCTTTTTGGCCCATACCAACCATCACACCCTATAAAATAACACAAATGGAGTTAGTCACAGAATAGTCAAAACATTAGCTGTTAAATAAAATCCAGTTGCCAGTGTCACTAGTTACAAAATACGAGTACTAATGAATGAAGAATTACTCATTGCTCTTTAATTTCCAAAACAAAATGTTTAGTTCACTTAAACCTCTGGAGTTCACGTTTCCACTACAGTTTAAGTAAACAGTACAAGTACAATGTTAAATTTGTCAGGATAAAGTGGAAAAGTAGGGGTGTTTTAATGTTTGTTATTATTTAGGGATGAACTGTCTGCTAAACTATAATAAAGTGGAGCAAAGCAGAAAATGAGATTGTGCCATCTAAGGGTCAAGATGGAGCAATACACACTATACATTTCCCAAAGCTTACATTTCAACATTTTAAAATCTTCTTTTTGTACACTATAATATTGCCGTTAGAGACAGACAAATCAAGTCTTCTAGTACAGGCTTCTTTTTAGGTATTCTCATGGGTCCCGTAGAAACAGTCCATGGACCAGAAGCTGGAAACTACTCTGGATATACAGTAATCTCTGTGTTAAAGTTAGAAATAATGGTAAAAAATAGTAGATAGTAGAATGCTTCGAGTGCATAACACTCTTGTTCAAACTTTGGCAACTCTAACTGCCCTGTCTTAGAAACAGGCAAGCAGAATTTGCAATTTATGATGAGATGATCCTTCCTTCAGGGCACTAATGCTATCTGTGGGAAGTGATCAGGAAAGACAAGTTCTAGAAATCTGCTGTATTTGTTACCACTGTGACTTTATGTCTTTCTTTTAAGCAATTAATACTGTTCACACTAGCTACAGAAGCTGGCACCTGAATATTTTTTGTAATTATGCTAGCGCCCAGAGGCCTCAATTAGGCACACATTTCTTCTGCCCTGAAAAGCTTAAAATGTATTTGCTTTCGCTGGGTTTATAAAATACCGCATCTTACAACCAGTTTACCTCTTCCCATTTCACCAGGTCCTTAGATGGCATAGAAGCCATTAGGTGGATCTGCTAATTAGGAGGATTAATTTGTCATCGCCTAGCCAAGCTGCTCTAGTTCATGCTAATGATGGTCTAGCTCAGAAGCTCTCTATGTTTAACAGGTCAGATAGTATACATATTTTGCAAACTATTAAAATCTACTGGAACGCATCATATACACAAATGCAAAACTTGAAGTTAAAGAAACTCAACTCTAGACAGGTGCCCATTTGTGATACAGCCAATTGAATAATGTCAGGAAGGTTAATAGGAAGCCGACTGAAAACTTAGCTTTCCTCCTTTAGTTTTCCATACATCAGCTCTTAGATCAGTCATAATTTCCATATACTTCTGTGTTTGGCTTTTGTGGGTTTTTTAAACTAACTTTACTCACCAGGTTCTCTGGGTAATCATCCAATATTAATGGATAGGGAGAAGAGGGCATGTAAGGGAGTGAAAAATTTTAGAAGGGCTCCTCTCATAAGGCAAGAGACCTAGTTTGATTCAGATGAGTGCACTGCTGGACTTATTTTGCCTGGAAATACTGTGTTACACAGATCGTCCAGGGTTGGGCTAGTCCCAAACACAGGAAAAGGTGGGTCTGGGGTGCAGGGCTGGGGATGGGGCAGCAAAGACTTCTACAAGTCCAGTATGGAATAACCAAAGGAGTTCATCACCTGGTGCCTGGGACGACCCACAATGGAAGGGAAAACTGCTCTTGGAGCATCATCCCCAGCAAAGCCAGCTTTACATAGCCCTGACCCGTTGTCACAAACAAGGGCAGTGCTGTCCTCTTCTTCACACATCTTCTACACCAAGATCCTCAGGCCCTCCAGACAGAAAACAGCCCTATGAAAACAGCAGGAAACAACTGTTTAAAAAAAAACATAGGTAGCAGACCCATACAGAGACAGCTGTATGAAAGGAACGAAGACCAGCAAAGAGAGGTATGGCACCAGTTTGGCAATCACAAGTCCTGCGGGCCATACAAGGGAACGACTTCCTTTGGAAAGTGTGAGATGTTTCAACCACATCTGCCAGAGAGCTGTATGCACTAAGGATTATCCAGGGGATTCCAGAGGAGACTTCTAGTCCTGCAGCATGGGCAGACAGATCAGGGAGCAGCAAATGTTTATCTAAATTTGGTCATGGAAATCCAAGGCTGGGGGTGGGGAGGAGATAAAAGAGAATGCTGGACTGACAGCTGCAAAAACAAAGATTCCTTTGAATTAGATTCAGCACAACTTCCCCGGCTTTTCTATCACCCTGACAAAATCCTGACACGTGGAAAGCTGTCAAAGGTAAGATCTCTTCAGTCTACCCCATCAAGTCTTGGGCTTCCCAAAAACTAAACACATTAAATGCTAGGCATGTACCAGTGTTTTCCTGATGCAAATATTAACCCACTGGGTCAAGATGGCCCAATTAAGTTTACATTTAACCTTTTAAAAGAGAAGAAATGTTCCCAATTAAAATGGGAAGGAAAAAAAAAAGCGCCTTTTTCCAGCCCTCCCCTAGTCACTCAGAAAAAATAACCCACCTTTAAAATGAAGGCAGGGACAGTATGTGTTTCAAAAACAGTCCAGAGTGTGTAGTCTATCATTATTTCAAAGCAGCTAATAAAACGCATTTGTAGAGTGGCAGGGTAATTTATGTTGGCTCCTTGTCTCAGTAAAAATAAAGTTTTCCTCCTCTGGCAACAGGAAGATAATATGGGTAATAAAAATGCTTTGAAGGCTTTGTATTAAAGTCAATTACAGAAACAAGTACTGAATACCAGAACTCAAGAACTATTTGCTTGCAATTTATAGTGTGGCAGGGAATCACTTGGCTAGCTCTGAGCCTGGGCTTCCATGCGGAGTTTGACAAATTGCAGTGTGTTAACAGCTAAAGGAGACAGCTGTCATCCACAGACCAGCTGGCTCCGCACGCAGTCTCCCAAACCTTCTGCCACGGGAATATTGGAAGTACAGGATGAAGTGGGAATGAGGTCAGCAAGAGCCATAGCCCAGGAGCAAGGGACCCTACAATCTGTTTAGCCTCTATATTGGATGGAACAAGCACGAACAGTTCTCCCAAATCCTTCATTTGAGATCCTCTGCCTCTCCCCAGCCACGCAGCCACGAGACACGGCTGCAGCCCTGCTCCTGCAGCCTGCTTGGGCACAGCTCCCAGGAGAAGACAAGGATAAGGAAATCCTGACTTGAGGTACTCCAGATATTTTATCATTATTATCAGGAAAGGAAAGTAAGTTGCAATTTTAGTATTTATCAAACTCGTGGGAAAATGGGCTCTTTATATTCAAACACTTATTGAATGGAGTACAATTGTTATCTAACATGAATGAACTGACTGGTTTGGGCAAACCATTTCCTAATTAGGAAATAGGCTTTTCAACCATCTGTTTTTGGAACAGAGTTCGAGGTCAGGGGGTTTGCTCAAACCCATGCAGCTAGTGCGATGCCAAAAATCACTTGGGGGAGGGGAAAGAAGGGGGCAGGAAAGGCTACATTTCTGAGCTTAGTGGACTCTAAATGAAAACCATATTTAGTAATAAAACACAAAAAAGCTGAAAAATCAAAGCTGAAGGGTTTCAGGCAGGGTGCTCTGCTGCCAGCCAGTGAGTTACAGCTCAGGACTGCCATGGCATGCAGTAGTGACATCCTACAGCAGCAAATGTCACTCAGTACTGTGGAAAAAAGGAAATGTTTCTCCCAAGTATTTAATACAATATTTAGCCTCTTTATGCAACCTGCCTTATATTTAAAGGTAGTCATTCAGCTCACCAATCTCCACAACAAGCTACTAAGAGAACTCCAGCCCCACAAGAAATGCTGTGTGTAGCCTGTTCCTTAATGAAATGTCTGGCATTTTACAGAACAGTAATTTCATATACCTAGAGACAAGGACAGATACACACACATACTCGTTACATCCTATTAGACACTGCTATTTTGTGTACTTCCAGTTCTTTTTACACTCACATGCCCCGAAAAACTCACGTCACCTTACACTGAGTTAATAGCATGGAAGCAAACCTGCTGAGAAACCCTACTGCACAGTGGGCAAATTCACCCTTCCAGGAACTCTGTTCTGTACAGAACTAACACCACAAGGTCACATGGGTTCATTTAAACATTAATGTAGCTATAATTCCTGCCATGGCATTACACAGACTGTGTCTTTGTGCTATTGGTGGAGTGCTGGTGAAAGCATCAAAATCATCAGGTAGAGCTTTTATTTCCCTTTCAGAAGTACTATAAAATAAAGACAACTCAGTATAGATATTAAAAGAATTTTATCAATTCAATCCTAAAAGTAATTTTTCTTAAGCAAACTACAGCACAGCAGTACGTCCTCCTGAATAGCTTCCATTTGACATTATTTAATTGAAGTCCTCCAGCAATCTGTAAATCATGCTACTGGTTGAGTGCCACTTACCCTGACAGTGCTTGGTTGGGATAGCTGCTCTGGGATGGTGCACTCCGTATCTGAAAGCTCTGAGGTTATATAGTCCCTTCAGCTCTTCTCCTCCCACTAGCCTCCCAAACAAGGAGCAGAGACAGAACTGAAGTCTCTAACAAAACCATATAGGGGCCGTATTACAAAAACCTCTAATCTGGGTGGCCAAAGGCCCTGGGTCTCTTCTACTGCATTCCAGTGTAGAGCTCATGAAACAGGAGGAGACTTTCAGCTGTGTAAGATAAACACTTGAAAACTTCAGGAGAGTTGCTAAAATACAGAGTGTGCTCACAATAGACACTCTCTGGCAGGAGGAGCATGTGTTCAAACAAGAGAAGTCCAGACCTCCATAGTAACATCCATGAGGCACAGAGATCAATTGGAAGAACAGTCATTTATAATAGGGAAGGGAAGGCATTTTTAAAGAAAGACTTTGCTTCCAATAAAGATTGTGACAAAAACAATGAAAATATTTCTGGCAAGCTAAACAGCTGCTGAATTTTGCTACAAAGTCTCTTTAAAAGCTAAATGTTTTGCTTGTATGTTTATATTGTCCATAGGCTTAAGGATAGTGAAAAAAGTACCTATTGTTGTATCAGGCTCACACTGAAGTCTTTTAAGGTTGTGAAAATGTTCTGTTAACAATTGTTATGATCCCTCTGGATTGCAATGGGTTAGAATCCATTCTGTTTCTCTGCCAGCTTATTTTCAAAACCCTAGGACCTGTGGGCCAGCTTCACCCTGGTGCTACTCCGCTGATAGCCACAAGTCTGTACTGTCCTAAACTCGTCTCAAGTTATTAATAACAAAGTTGTTAAATTTTGTAACCTCATCTAGCTTTTCTGTTGAACATATTTTTAGTGAATAAAGCAAAGGTTCTCACTGTACAAGTTATTTTCAGCACAGGACTGGATTTTTACAGCTGTAGCCAGCTGTTCTCTGGATAGGCTGTTTCTAGCAAAGCAGCCCTTTCCTAGTCAACAATATTTTGTCGTTATGTTTGTACTAAAGACCAGAAATCAGCATCACTAAACTCCAATACTAAACCACTACAAATTCAAAACTTCTCTATGCGCACAAGCCAAGAACAATGTAAGAATCCAAGTGAGATTCTTGCTTTGTGAGTCTGCTACAATGGGGAGAGGGACCATGTGTTTGCTTACAGAGTGCTGCCTAACTGAGCAGTCTTAACACAGGGAAATCTCCCATACAACCACATGGGAGTTTTTCTGATGTAGAGATCATAAGGATCAAGCCACTAGAAGAGATAGCAGATAGGCAGAATTACAGATTGAAGACCAAAAGGAACTTACTTTTAAGGAAAGGAACTTTTAAGGAATGTAACTGCCTTTGAGGGCCAGAAACAGAAGCTAACAAGTGTTGGAACATGAGCCATGCAAAAGCTATTTCTTATTTCACCTCCAGAATCAGGGCAACAGATAAGAGATATTAAAAAAAAAAAAAAGGAAAAAACCACCAAGGTAAGCAACCTACAACATAGGCTATAAGCAGATCTTTTTTTGTGCATCTCCAACTACACTCAAAGGACAGCCAAAACCAAATTCTTTGTTTCCAAACAACACTCAAAAACACAGCTGAGAAAAATCACGTACCCCGCATAGAACATATGGTATTAGATCAGCGAACTCAGATCAAGGGGAAGGAGAATTTCACACGGCAGAACCCTCCACCGCAGTATCTTGTCTGATTTTGATACAAACACCAATTATCTCCTAGATTAGAGGAAATATAACCCAAGCTTTTCAGAAGCACCATCTACTGCTTGTCCTTGGAAACACCAAGACAGGGACAAAAAGCCAAAAAGAATCCAAACTCTGCACCTTAAATGGAAGAGGTTCTCACTCCTAAAAAAGCTTACTGGTGATGATGCTCCAGTGGACAAAGCACATATGAGATTGCAGGGCCAAGTAAGCAACCCTTCAGTAGAACTGGTACACCACTCACATTGCACCTCAGCATAGACAGAAATACAGGCAACAGTTTTCTACCATATCCTGCCTCTGTGGATATGGTAGGAGGCAGTGGCCATGCAAATACCACAGACACCTTTGCATCTTTGCCAAGGTTCACCACAGTTCCTGTAAACTCAGCCTGGTGCATACCACAATTATTGGCGGTGGCAACGATGGCAGCAGCAGGCCCTTGGCTGCCTTGAGGAATGGTTATTTGAGTGGGGATTACACATAATCTTGCCTCTCATGAGCACCAAAGATGTGGGAATCCCAGCTTTCAGGGTGCTCATGGAAAAGATACAGCTGACACAGAGTCTCATTCAGAGCAGGTAGTTGTTGATACAGCAATAAAGAACAAACACCAATTGTTTGGAGGAACCAGACTAGAAGGGAGAAGTAAGCCCAGAGAGTGACTGAGCAGTAGTGATGGTTCCACAGAAACAGCACAGCAAAAATGCAGAGAGACTGCACAACCATGCCTCCAGCACACAATGGAAAGCCGGCACTCGGCAGGCAGCTCATCTCTGGGGTGTTACGTTATGGAAGGTCTGCAGTAGGCAGGAAGGAAGGCAAACAAGTTAACTATGCGAGGAAGTTAGGTCAGTCTGGCTCAAGGGACATTATAGAATATAAATATATATATATTTTATTTTTTTTTTAGTGATTCCATGCACGAGCTGTGATCACACAGATATTACTGCAGTTAAAAACACATTGGAAAAAATTACATTAGTAGTTTACATATTTCTTCTCAGCAACATAGGTCATTACCAGAGTGACAGGTGGGAAGGGGAGTATGTACTTGGCATGAGACAGGAATGAGAACCTAAAGAGAACTGAACAGAACAAGACTTCTGAGAACCAAGCCTAAACGCTGGGAATCAAACTGCTGAACCCTCCTCTATGGACATGTACCAGCTTAGCCCATATATATATAATTTGTTTCAAAAGCAAGCACATAATACCATTCCCAAAAGTAGTTTAGCTTTCCCTCCAAAGGCCACTTCCACCGCCACTTTCTGCTGCCTGTCTTTCAGTACTTATCCTGCTCATTTGTATAAAAATCGCTACAGCCCAGTGTGTCTATACGCTGAGGTTCTAGTTCTTTCATTGTATCCATAGCCAAAACCTGTGGTTTTTATTTGGCTTCCCCTGAGAACTTCTCTTTCCATGCTAAGCCCTCTTGCAGTTTCCGTCACAGAAGCATGTCCAGAATATGATCAGAGAAAGGAAAATAAGCAGAAAAAGTAATTTTGCCCTTCTTTCATAACCTTTTCCCCTGATCTCTTTATAGTGATACTAGCAAAGCTCCCATGCACATTGGGAACTTCCCTATTGACTTCAACCATCCTTCAAGATGTCAGTGGAAACTCTTAACTACACATTCCTTAAGTCAAGTTCTTTGGTTTTCAGTAACTTGTGCATATTTTTGTAAGGACAGAAAATGTTCTTGGGACTCCATGTGTAGGAAACATGCTTCAGCTGGCCTGAAGAATGCCAGCTCAGAGGCCACACATCATTTCATAGATGCCATACTTTTTTGGTAAAAGAGGGTGGAAGCTGCAGTGTCATCCCAACTGCTATAGAAAACTGGGAATAAAGTAACTCCTTTAATCATAACATTACAAGCCATTACTTTATAAGGGAAAATAACTTCTGAGACAGGCATGGAGTCCTTCCTGCCTACATCCAATTGGCTGTTTAGGAATGAAGCTCTGCTAAATATGTATCCGACTCCTTTTTATTTGGGGATTCCTTTCATCTTCATAGCATTAGCAGAATCTCTAAATGTTTTGGTTTGTCTGAATTCAGGCTCTCTCCTCTATCTCATTGGTAGGCTTTACACTTCCCCACCCCCCATTTTGAGAAAGGCAGGAAAAAATAAGCTTTAGGGAGCAGAAAGTCCCTCTAGTAACCTGATTCATTGCAGCTGTCACACAGTGTGCATCTGTAAAGTGTCAGATCAACCATAAGCTGTCAGACCCATAGACTAGCTTCTTCTATGATTGTCAGGCTCTTGCACTGATTTCTCTCTAACAACTAATCATTCTCAGATGGCAGTTTTTAACCTACAAAGTTTGGAAAACAGCTTTGTCAATGCTGTTCAAGAGCTAGAGAATACAGCGTTTGCCTTCTGGGCCTCTTGAGTGGGATTATGAGCTGTGTTAATTCACAATCTTCCTTCATCTTTTTGGCAAGGTATATTTCTCCATGGTAATGTTAGATAAAGTTATCCCCCATTCAAAAATCAAAGTAACATATTCAAAGTAAAAGTGAGCTAATCCCATCCTTCTTAGATAAATAAATAGAACATAAGAATGAGTCCTGCTGTGTCTCACTGATATCCATCTTGCTCAGTATCCTGTCTCTGAGATTTCCTGATAGCAGATGCTTAGGAAAGAAATGGGACGCCTGCAGTGATGATTGTCTTCCTATATCCTTTTTGCTTGCTTATGTGCCGCATAAGGATTTCTTGAGACAGGAATTTGTACCTGTATCTTCATGCTTAATAGTAGCCAACAGATTTTTCCTCCATTAATTTGCCTAATTTAAACACATAATTTTGGACATGATTGCCCTCTGTGACTTTTTGTAGAAATAAGCTCTACATTTTATCTGCAAGGCAGCACCCATAGCTCACACTCCAGATGATGTAGACATGCCTAATGTTAGAAAGAAAATATCAAATTTATCAGAAGCATAGTCAAAGGAACACTATCTTTGTGCCAAGAGCTGCAAATCCACCAGAGATCTTGGGTAAGCCCTCAGGCCACTGGCCAAGGCTGAGCTCTGCCACACTGTGAATAAACTTGTAGCAGCACCTCAGTGTCTTGTTCACAGCTCATGCAGACGTATCTGTCCTAAATGACATTGTAGACTTCACGATAATGTTACACTGGCACATCTCCTAAGAGCCAAGAGAAAACGGATTCCCCTAGACAATTATCAGAACCTTTCTAGTAACTTGCCATCTAAATTTGTCAAAATGTAAATAAACTCCTCACACCACATCATAACAACTTTTGAGCTCCCCAGCCGATGTGTTCACAGACTGACAGCAACAAGGAGACTAAGCTCCCACCACATTTTTGGAGGTGGTTGTCCTGTTATTATCTCACCAAAAGAAAGGATTCAAGATGAGCTTGCACATTATGAGAAATCAGATCATTCCAATCAGAGAAATTTGCTTGAAGCAGGTTTCAAGAGGCTATTACTTACAGATTAAACCTGTGGACAGGCTACATTACACAGCTCCACAAGCTCAGGTGCTCATATCAGCCAATTTGGCTGGCCATCCAGCAAACAGAGAGGAAAAGGACCTCTACAGAGCAGTTGCTTTCACTTTTTGCAACCGACACAACTTCTTCGCCCATGGGCTCTGGATGACGAAAAACTGTGGAGCGCCTCTCCTCACAAATGTCAGCAAGCAGGTACTCGCCTCTCCAGATGGCCCAGCCCTGGTCTCCAGCCCCTTTCTCCTGGCACTTGGAGCAGCCGGGTGTCACTGCTGGGCAGGATGAGGAGGCACGGCCCTGCTGCAACTTCCTTGTCTTCTGTATGAGCCACTCAGCACACGTTATAAACAAACAGCTCCTGAGAGCACAGCTGGACTCTTTTTTTAAACCTACATGACAAACACTATATCACAGTCAAGGAATAAGCATCATGTGGCAACAAACTAAAGAATGTACAAAAAACACAAGGAAAAATTTACAACCTATGTGACTAAAGTGAACACATACTTTTAAAAATGCCTGAGGATAAAAAGGAAATCCACTTTCAGAATTCGCATGCTGTTCTATGGAAATATATGCTGTTATATGGAATTGCCTAAAATAATGAGGGAAGTGCAAACTTATTCAATACCTTTGTATTTTCTGTACCAGGAAAAAGTCAGATGTCAATTCAAAGGATTGCAAAATAGTTTGAGGCTTTCTATTTCAACACCACTGCAGGAGGGCATGAAAAGAGCCAGCAATAGAGCTGAGCATTCACAGTGCAGCAGGTTTGGATAGCCTGCATTCATCCAGGTGTTCCACAGAACAGGCCAAAGAGCCTCTAAAACAGTTTATTTTCATTAGTCCTCAAAAGAGCTTAAGGGGTTTTTCCGAAACAGGAAGAAAGGCAGTTTAACAAAAATGTCAAGCATGTAATAGCAAGAAGTACCTAATTACAAATTTGCCAGATGAACACACCACTCTAAGTCAAACTATCACAGCTGTCAATATAGAAGTCAAATAGTACAAAATAAAAGGAGATAATATAATAAACACTGATGAATAAGGCTTCTTGTCAAACTTTGAAAAATATTGCAAATTTGATTGTAATAGCCCTCTAAAGTCTTTTACTTTCTAAAACAATTAAAAATAAGGCAAATGTAGAATTGGCCTATGCAGGGTACCATGAGAACTGTCCAGCTGAAGTCTCACAGCACACCAGTGCAGGGAAATCACTGCTGAGTGGGTGTGATTCTGTGGGACCTTCCCTCCCCATCATTGGCCATGCACCTT
The DNA here is from genome assembly GCA_011057875.1 of Pterocles orientalis. Taxonomy (NCBI): domain Eukaryota; kingdom Metazoa; phylum Chordata; class Aves; order Pterocliformes; family Pteroclidae; genus Pterocles; species Pterocles orientalis. Next base: position 1,177,308 of record WKFP01015094.1, read on the forward strand.
AATGCCTTCATCAGTGACCTGAACAATAACATAAGTTACAGATAAATGCCACAGATAAAGTGTGTGTGTGTGTTTTTACAACTTCTTACAACCTACATTATAGATCTAGGGTAACACAGAGCCCTCCCCATCAGAATCCTGTTTATAATATGAAGCCTTGAGAAAGCTCTGCGCCTCTGGCCTGTGCAAAAGGATCCCTACGGCCATCCGTCGCACTTTTGCTTAATGTCATTTTGGTTTATGAAAACAAGCTGCAGACAAACATAGGCTGCAAAGTGGTGCCAGACTTCACTGGTGCTCTCCTCTGCCCTGTGTGCAGTGTCAGCCTGCCTCTCTCACACCTTCCTGCAAGCATCCTGGACAACCTTCCTGTTGTCTACTGTGGTGCTCCAGGAGATTGACAGCTGAGGGTGGCTTGTCACTCAGCCAAGAGGAACTTAGCACACAGCTATTATTCCTGCTCAAGCAGATTCAGTTTTTAAAGCTCTCCTGAAAAGGTGCTCAAGTCTCACAATGAAGATTGAAGCAGTCAGGTTTTTCACTTTTGCTTTACAGATGCATCGTAAGTTATGTAAGGTAGTTTCTTCTTCCTCTTTCTTACAAACAGTCATGGAAAAGTACAGATAACATACTACTTGTATTTAATAATTTGGTTGGTTTTCTGGAACTGTGCCAGCATTTTCCAGCCAAATGTAGGGTTTTTTTCCACTTCTACTAAATGCATTTTACATGCCCACCTTTAACTGTTTGCTCAAATTCCCTATCAGACCAAAGAACAATGTTTTGCTCTTTTCCTTTTATGACTGTAAGAGAGACTGAGACACACATTTCTGAAACAAACACAACCATCTTTCTGAAATAAGGAAAAAGACTGAATTCTGCAAAGCTTTCCAGCCCATTCAAGACCAATTGTTGTACCACTGGCCTCTTGGGGCATGAAATCTGTCAGGTCTCAGGTCTAATCTGCCTATAGCCCAGCTGGAGATTTCTCCCTCAACTGCTTTTTGATACATTTCTTAACCAGAACAAGATCACAGGTACTGTTCTGCATTGCACATGCACACAGAATGTGCCCACAGGGACCGGTACAGATACAGCTCTGGCTGCACACAGCTCTCCATGCCACAGATGGAAGGCTAACATCTGCCTGCTTTAAGAATGTCCCAAGTACCTACAGGCAGAATATGCCAAAGCCCACTGACCCATGTTCTGTTCTTCTTGCCAGTCAGTAACATCTCTAAATAAAAACCAAACTTTTGTTCATTTCTGTGTCAGAATTACGATTTCTACCATGTTGTCAGTCCCGTAAGTACTTCCAGGTTTCTCTTTCATTTCCTTGCTATCAACTTCTTGAATAGACATACTAACACCTTTCACTGTTGCAAAACACTGTTGCCCAAGGATCTCAAAAATGCCTGGATATTTTCCACATCAGGATACCAGAACTACACACAACTCTTTCCTCTTCCTAGTTAAAGCCTGTTACTTACTGCATTGTATTTAGCTGTCTCTGGGAATTCATTCACAAGGTCAAATGTTCAGACCTCTTCAACATAATATAAATCTTTCCTCTGCATTCTGATTAGTCTGTGTTACACAGCATGAACACATTGTTTTATTAAAGGAGAAAATGATGCAATTAGCAGGTCTTCAGCATAAACATGTCCCCCTTTATGAATTGTATTTCAATAAAACAGTGTTGCTATAGTATTTTATAGCATTAAAAACTCAACACCACTTGCAATGCAAATGGCCAGTCCTTCTCATAAAAACGGGCTGGGGGGAACAAGGGACAACCACACTTTGGAAAAAGGACTAACATCTGTTTTCTTTTTTTCTGTTTATGTAACACAAGCTACTGTTTTCATCAGAGCTAAACCTTCCCTATTACTTTGGTTTTAATAATCCATAGCTATTCTTCTGTAGACTTGTTTTTGCCAGATCCTGTTTTTCAGGTAGGTCCCCTGGAAAGAAAACATGTGGGTTTTGTACCAGGTCACTCAAGAATAGCTGAGCAGTATCTGGGACACAAGGAACAAGCTCTGGGTAGCAAGAGCCCTTCACTGCACCATGCCAAGATTCTCCAGGCTCCGCATTGTGGGAAGTGCAGGGCAGACCCGGCTGCCCCTTTGGGGGGCTGACAGAGAAGGGGCTGGTGGCCAGCCCTGCCCCTACAGCGAAGGAAGTTCCCAGTTACTGACATAACGTATCTTTACATCCGCTCTATGCACGTGTAGTGAAATCTTAGCTTTACTCAAGACATCAAAATTACCATTGATCTCAAGTAAAATCATGGCTCACTGAAGCGATTCAATGAGAGCTGAGAATCCAGTCCAAAACCTCTACTTCAAGAATTTCCTTTCACTATTATAGCAAAGGGATGCAATTCCCTCTTCATTTTTCACACTAAACTGAGGAACTGCTCTCCTCTCAGCTAGCTACCTCCAGACAGTGTTTTCTGAGCACCCCCGAGCTGGGAGAAATGCATGGGAAACCTGTGGCTGTCACAGATATTGCCTGTGCTGGCACCAGACCCTCCTGTCCATCCCAGGGAACCAGAAACACGTGTTCTGCTGTTTGTCCCTCTGCAGTCCCCATTCGGTCTCCAGTTCCTGCGTGTGAGCTGGCTGACAGCAGGAGAGGCAGCTACTGTGAAGTGCAGAAAGGATGTCACTTCTGAAGTACTTGGCTTCAAAGAAGTATTTGAGAAATGATTCAGCTGAAAAATACCGCTAACGTCTTATCTGGGAACTTAACAGACTGCTTCAGACAGCAAATGTTAGTGTATTCCTCCTTGTTACAGCTATCTCTGAAGATGCACATCTTTCTAAGCCCACCACTTAATTGCTGATGAGAACCACCGACAGAAAACAATCAACTTCTTTTTCACAGAAATATAAACTAGTCCATTTAGTCCATTTCGTTTGCTTCAGGCTTGTGAAAGCTTGACTATGCAGCAGGCTGTGCAGCTGAACAGAGAAGATATGACTCACTCCTGAAACTGCATGAGCTACCCAGGCCTCATGTCTGTTAGTGCAGATGTGTGGCAGAAGTGGGTGAGTAGGTGAAGATAGGGAGCAGCGACAGCCCCACCACCTCCAAACCTTTCTCCTACCACAACAGCCCCTCTCTACCGCAATTTGGCTCTTGATCATCTGCCTGAAGCACAAGTTAAAAGCACACAGCAGTGCCCAGGAGACAAACATTCAGAGCGAGATCACTGCATCCTGTTCTCACTCTGAAGAATGTTTGATGTTGCAGAGGATGCCAAACTTCATCTGAGATGTTAGTGGGAGGGATAACACTTTTCATATTGCTGTCCCTCCCCCTCAACCCCCCAAAGAATTTCAAAGCTTAAACAATATGAAAAAAGCCCTGAGAGAGTTTGGAGTCTCAGCCACAAGGCATTGCTCTGTCCAAGTGTGCTGGTCTCACTTGTTAGATAATATCCCAGAAACAGAGGTGTGACAGAACAAAGCAAATTGTTAGAACTAAATCCCAAAAGACACATTATTTCTTACAGTTTCAGAAATTCTGATCAACTACAGTATGCTAAGATCTTTCAAAATGTTTCCTTTATCTTCTCCTTCCCACTACCATCACGACCTTTAATAAAATTTGTCTTAGTTAACTTTAAAATTATTATGAAAACTTTTTTTACTTGAAGGGTGGCTGTTTGAGTCACTTACTCAATGTCAGGAATATAGCCATCTGTGTGCCTGTTACTGCCACCTTCAGATCAACGGTTAAACACAAAACTAAAGACCTCCTTTTACTCACATTTACTTTTTGAATTCAAACATTTCTCTACAGGTCTTTCCTCTCATCCTCGGTACTTGGATTCAGCCTTGGGTTTAACTCACAGTTGCAAGAAATTAACGTCACTTCCAGACTAAATGTCACTTCCAGACTAAATGTCACTTCCAGACTAAATCAACCGTGCTCTGTCCAGGCAATACCTGAAGAGAAAAGTTTTGAACACTTCCTCACTCAACTCTGGAGAACATCTAGCCTCCCTAGCACATTATCTCAAGAGCTTTTACAGTGCATTTGCTACACATTTGATAGTTAGCATTTGCTTTACACCAAGCTTTGCAAGCATAAAGCATAATCTTAGTAATGCTATCCTCAAAAAAGAATTAAGAGCAATTAACCTGAAAAAAAGAGAAAAGAGCACCAGCCAGCCTCTGAAGGTAAGCTGCCTGCTGCAAGCTTTGTATGGAGACAGAGCTCTGCAAAACATTTCAATGAAAGAGACACATTTACAATATATCCAGTCACAAAGTCAAATTTTAAGTAAGCCTGTGTGATATGCAAAATATTTGCTAAATAATGCAGCATTCAGGATCTCAGCACTCACTGGTAGAGTGCACACACAGAAGGCTGGGACAGGATGGTCCCATGGCTAAAATAAAGTCAATAATCAACCCTAAGATAGAAACAGATCTACATTTATGGTAAGGTTATAGTGATTGGCTGTAGGAGCCACCAGGCATCCAGCCAGTTTGCTTTTCCAGTCTAAGGAAATGCTTGGTTTGTTTGAAAAATGATTTTTTTTTCCTGCTGTGAAGAATGTATTGACGTCACCAAACTGGGTCTGTTGAACAAAAGCATGGATCCAGGGTTGTGTCAAGAAGCTGAATTGCAAGAGAAAGGACAAGCATCTGGTTTAGTTTTCCTTCAGATTGGCAGGGACTATTCCCAGTTCTTCTCTTCCACCTTCTCCAGAGGAGAACTGATAGAGGGTACAAGTGACTTCCTATAAGTTTTGGTTTCCACTCTGTTTTTTTTCCACTCTGTGTTTTTGTTTGTTTCCATGTTGTTTGGTTGCTACTGTGCTTTTTTTTTTTTTTTTTTTTTAGGTAACCTCTAGCATCTATGACTCCACAGGCCTGTTTGTAAGACCACTGTTACTCCCAATAGGAACATGCTGCAAGCCAGAACTCCCTGGTCTGATTTGATGTAACACCATGGAGCACCCTTAAAAAGAAAAACCACCACAGGATGTTCATAAACCTCTCTGATCACACACTGCTGTCCCACTTCTATGCTCTCTGATCAGCTTCTCCACCCATCAAACGGGGTGTCTGGGCCAATACAGTGCTTGGCTACCACATCATCTGACCAAGAACCTTTCACTATACCAGTAACACAAGTGATTGTACGCAGTACCTTAGAAAGAGAGAAGAGTAACCTCGAATTGTCAGAATCTGGCCATAACACACTACAACAGAATAGCCAGTAGTTACAGTGGTAACAGATAATTTCTGGTCCACAAGACCATAGAGCAAAGGGTGCAGCTGGTGGGTGGAGCAAAGTCACCATTTCAGTGCTTCACAGAAGATTTGGAAAACAAAGAGCAAAGCATTCCACTTAACACTGTACTCGGTAACAGCTGATGATTCAAGGACAAATGCAACTCTGATCATTTCCCAATAGGGTTGTCTGAAGCTTGTGATGAGTCACAGAATGGAATAGATTTGAACCAAGGATGAAGGAGATGCAATAGAACCATTCGAGTAATGGCATACTCAGTCTAGTATTGAACCAAAAGTCAGAATCAAGTTGTTCTGAACATAGATGAGGGAGGGGAGAGGAAAAACAGAAAAGCAAAATAAAACAAAATGCAGAGAGATTTTTTTTTTAAAAAGACTCTACTTTGGGCCCAGTTATTAAGTGTTTGAGCTTTTGCCCCCTTCCCTTTAAACTTCAGCTTATTTACAAAACATGAATCACATAACCAAATGTTTAAGTATCTCCAAAATGCATATTCTGTATTCTCTCCTATTTGCCTCCCTTTTCAGCCAAATCAAGTTACCCAAATACAACATTTTTGTCTCTTACCAATTACCAATATGCCAAAACAAATCTAAACCAAGTATTTATTTTAAAAGTGTATTTAAATTAAAAAATTCTAAAAAATTAAGGAGAAAGAAGTAGTAGAAAGCAAGTCAAACCTTATGCTTTTTCCTCCCCTGTTACTTCCCTCTGGGTTATAAATACAGGTTCAACATTTTGATGTGAAACCAATACAATGCACCGGCCTCTGGGCACTCAGTCGTGTCTCATTTTACCTTGACAATATTTTCTTCACCTGGAGAAACTAATTAAGTTAGCCTTCTCAAAAAAACTTAGCAATTCATAAGGTCATAATACTCTGATGGAGTCAGTTTCTCTAGGTGCAAGTAGGCTTCTGGAGACAGAAGAAAAGGTTTGATGTCAGTTAAGGCACGAATACAAATTTCAACTCTGTGACTCTCAAAGCTGGAACACTGCAGTCCTCTGTGTCCAGAATTATTCTTCAGGTGTTTTTGCAGCTATCTTGAACAGAATTTCCTCTGGCTGGGGCACATAAGTGGACATATGTGAACAAGAGTAACAAGGAAAAAAACCCTCAAAAACCAAAACAGCACTGTAACTATACCAAAACTTTCACTTTAATTCCAAAACCTTACATTTTGAAAGGTAGAATAGCAAAGGAACTAAGAAGTCAAATCTTCTGTGTGTTAAGTGCCCCTGGAGTTTTGACCCCACCACAGTCTGATCCTTCTTTGCATGTTACCAAAGGTGCAAGCCATCTGCTGGTAGGAAAAATAGTGCAGCATCTTCTACTCCCGCTTAGCACTCCTCAGCCTGAATTAAGCTTTAGATGAAGGGCGATTAAAGAAAATAGCCAAGGCAGCCACTTTTACCAGCCCAAAAAAGCTGCTGCAATCCAAGGAACAGCGCAAAGATGAAAACACTGGCCTTACAGTGCCTACCTATACCAACTCAGGATAGTCAAACAACAAACAAAAAATCCTGCAAACACATTGCTGGCTCTTGCTTTGTACCCATCAAAACCCCAAACAGCTACAGTTACTAACTAAACAAGATATGACTCCAAGTCATATGCAGACACTATTGTTTTGAGAAGAATCTGGTGGCTTCTCAAATATCTCTCAAAGCTCCCTACCAAGACAAAAACACTCCACCACAAAACAGGTAAACACGCAGTCATCACCTCCGGGGGGGTGGGGAAGAGGGTAAACCACAGGTGCCTAATAGACATTAGCTACATTAGCACAAGATGTCCGATAATTAAGGCAAGAAGCACACCGAGGCATTACTGAACACTAAGTGACGCCTGCTGAGGGCCCAGCCATGTCGGGTTTTGGGTTTAGAACAAATCACAATCTTCCAAGTAATTAATTTGGAAACAACTCTACTGAGTTTTCTGCTGCAGCAGCCATCCATATCTGGACAACACTGCGGTCAGTCCCTACTCCACCCCTACCCACACACAAATTTCCGCTAAAATTACCAGCCTCGGGTACACACTGATTTAGGTTTGCCCAGTAGGAACTACGGATGTGTAAGACAGGTACTGCAACAAAAAGGTGTCTTTGGTCCATCATACTCCACACTATCACTGGGAAGGAAAAAAGTTGATTGTTAAAGGATGTTCCAAAGGCAGCATCTCTAAAAATGTGTCAGCAGTACCTTTCATTTTATCCGGAAGTGGTTAAAAAGCCTGAAATATTTAAAACAGTAGCTACTTTTTAAAGATATTATGAACCCAGCTTATCTGTATGGCAGCTAAGAGCTATATCAGCAGAAGATCTGGTGAGTTTCTGAAAATCTGAGTCATAAACCACTGAAAAATGGTGTTTAAAATGAAAATGCCAGCTCAATTCCAACCATGGTCTTCCCATGGCATCACATCAAAACATGAAAGATCAAAACACATACCAATAACTGACACTGTCATGTTACATCTACAGAGGAGGCCAGGCTACTGGCATTTCAAACCACTGAAAGCTTGCAGGAAAAAGACAAGTTGTGACTGCAAATAGCAACAACACAAGTCACAGGCTTGAGCAATCCTTTCAACAGGACAGCAAGAGGCAGCATCTTCTGCTGCAACAAATTCAGCCTGTTGGGAATGACTGCTCCACTCCTATGGATTCAAGACTCCCTGCCCCAAGCCTGTCTGTACCCCTATTGTGAAACTGGAGTTTCTGCCCTTGGTGGGGAGGCAACTGCTCTACCCAGCAGCTGAAGTACGTGAAGCAAATGCCTCATGTCCAGTCCAGCATCTCTGTCCTGGGCTGCATCAAAAGAAGTGTGACCAGCAGTTCGAGGGAGATGATTCTCCCCCTCTACTCTGCTCTTGTAAGACCCCACCTCCAGTACTGCTTTCAGATCTGGAGTCCTCAGCACAGGAAAGACATAGACCTGTTGGAGTGAATTCAGAGGAGAGTCACAAAAATGATCAGAGGGCTGGAGCACCTCCCATATGAGGACAGGCTGAAAGAGTTGGTGTTGTTCAGCCTGGAGAAGAGAAGGCTCTGGGGAGACTTTATAGCAACCTTCCAGTACTTAAAGGGGGCCTACAGAAGAGATGGGGAGGCACTCTTTATCAGGGAGAGCAGTGATGAGGGGTAACGGTTTTAAGTTGAAAGAGGGTAGATTTAGGTTGGATATAAAGGAGGAAGATTTTTACTGTGAGGGTGGTGAGACACTGCAACAGGTTGCCCAGGGAAGTTGTGGATGCCCCATCCCTGGAGGCGTTCAAGGCCAGGCTGGATGAGGGTTTGAGCAACCTGGTCTAGTGGAGGGTGTCCCTGCCCATGGCAGGGGGGCTGCAAGTTGATGGTCTTTAAGGTCCCTTTCAACCCAAACCATTCCATGATTCTATGATTTTTTTCGTGACCTCAGGGCCATGCCTGGCATTCACAAGCTGCCTAGGAGGTGCACCCGAACCCATACAGCCCAAACACTTAAGACCCTCGTGGAGAGCTCGGAGCCCCCGGACACCCAGGAGGAGCCGGCGTGCCCTTGCCTCCCTGCTGCAGAGGGGAACCCTGTGGAGAGAGGCAGGGGGAAGAACCGCCCGTCCCACGCCCGCGGGGTCGTTCGGGGGCGCAGCCCCTGCCGGTGCCCGGCTCCCGGCGCCGCGACCACCCGCAGGCAGGGCGGGAGAGAGCATCTCTGCCGGCTGCCGGCCCCGCAGCGCCCGGCCGGCCCGGGCCGTGCCGTGCCGGGGGGCGGGCCGCGCCTTGTTTACCAACATGGGAGGAGCCGGGCGTGGGCAGGGCACAGGCGGGAGCGGGCTGCCGGCGGCGGGACGGGCCCGGACAGGCCGCTTTCGCTTTGCCGGAGGGTGCGGGACAGCGCTGGGCAGCGGCGGCATGGCCCAGGGAGTCCTTCCTCTTCTCCTCGTAAGTGTCTCCCTGCGCTGGAGGGCGGGACGGGTGCCTGGAGCCGGGGCGGGGAGCGCGAGAGGGGGCGGGCTGGGGACGGTCGCCGCCGGGAAGGCGACGGGGGGGCCGCGGTAGAGGGGGCAGAAGCGCTGCCTGGTTTCTGATCGCCGCCAACCGCAACAAACTTTTTTTCCCCCGAGAATTCAGGTAGTTCATTGAGGTGATCTTTTTTCTTTTCTTTAAAAAGCCACCTTCAAGTTCAGGCACTTCATGATTTTACGATCACTTGTCAGGGCGCTAGGTGAAGAGGGGATTGGGGAAAGCGGAGTGAAAGCAAAGGGGGATGGATGCGGGTGGCTCTCAGGGGTCATGTGCCATAGCTGCAGGGGACCCAGGGACAGCTCACTCCGCAGCCACCCAGCCCTGGCTGAGGAAGCTGGCGAGGCAAGTCCAGCATCCGTGTACAGACAGCACAGTTACATCTGTGGCTGGGTATCTGCCTGGGCAAAGACCGCATTAGTGAAACCTGACTTGCAGAGCACCTCGGGGGTCCGTGACAAAGCGACCTGGTAAAGAAATATAAAAGCAAATATCTGTGGCAGAGGAGTTTTGAACCCCGACCAACAAGAACCCAGGAAAAGCTAGAAGAATAGGGCAAGTCCAATGGCCTGAAGTGCAGTGTTTACTGGAAGTGGGGCAGGGCCTGCCTTTCTTGCCTTAATCATCCCCCATGCACAGCATGAGTCTCCGCAGCTTCAGAGCTTAGGTCACGTGTCTAAGTTTGTCATCAGTAAAGTTACCTTCTCAAACACTCATAGTGAAGGGCTGCTGTCAACAAGGAAGGTGAGAAAGTGTTTCAGTCTCCAAAGCACAGAGGTCTCCACTGGTACAGGTGCCTTAGCCCAAAGAGCTGCAGTGGCAGCAAGCTCCTGGACAGGGGACCTAGGTGCATGCAGACGCAGATGCACTGTCCCTGCCTGCACTCTGGCAGAGTTGCCCAAGCCCATCCTGCTCCTAGAGCCCAGAGGTAAAACAGTGGGGATCAGGCAGGTGGCAGCAAGCCCTGCTGCACAGCAGAGCCATGACCTGCCTGGAAGCATGGCTGTGGTATATACATTTCTTCCCCAGCCCCAATTCTTGCCTATTTCGGAGAGAACTCACTGGAGTTCACATTCAAAATCTCTTCACACTGTGGTTACGCTGCTAATGAATGCAGTTTGCTTTGGGGTCTGGCAGGTTAAAATCAGATGTTAAGATAAAAACTATTCAAATTCTGATCTTATTTACTATATAAAATGTACTACACTATTTAAAGTGATGCAGAAGGTCATATCCATGCCCCTGCAGAAAGCACCAGACCATAGTTAAATACAAAGAAGGATCTTCATCTGCTGACAGAAGTGTGTTTTATCTGTTCCTGTACAGGAGCAGCAAACAACTAGCAGAGATGTCAGTCTAGCTCAGTGTCTTCGAACTATTTAGAGTATAAATGGAGGTAAAAAATAGTTTCTCTTATCACACTGCTCCCAGAGACTAAATATAATTCCTATTCTTACTTTCCACTTGTTTCCATATTTTGGTACCCTTTAGAAAGACTGTGGCACTCTGCCATACTTTCTATTTTTAAAAAAAAGTTTATTTTTTTTTAATTAGCATGTTGTTCCACTACTTATAACTCAGTAAACCCAGGCAGCATTGGACATACCAGTTTGATTAAACCAAAATGTGAAGGTAGTTTGTTGGATGAGACCTGAGTTTTGCAAGCAACTCCATCTGGCATTAAAGTAGAAGTGGTTGCAGGGATAGTAATGCAAAATAGCAATGGCCTACATTATTAGAAAACATCTAACTTTACCCTGTAAAACAAGCCACTAAACCACATACCACTCAGAGACACATGCTAAAGAAACAGACCATCTTAAGAGAGTGAAGTGTTATCTAAATATTTTGTAATTATCTGATATGACTACAGAGCAGGCAGTTTTCTGGAAATTTAGAAGACATACCTTTGAAAACAGGACTCCCACATTATTGTGCTGACCCTTCTTTCTCATTTCCCAGACAACTAATGCAGGCATTTAATGTATACATATAAACAGCCATAAAGTCATGGAATGACCCAAGACTCAAGTGAAAATTATAAGGGCCCCAATCCTGGAAATATTTGTCTGCTCATATTTCCACAGTTAACTGCCTTTGTCTTTGAGGCAACTCACTGAACAAGGAGAAGGTGCCAACAAGAAAACTGTGTTGTGTTACAAAAGGAAAAGTGGGAAGGGTTGCTAGGTATCTATGCTGTCCAGCTCTTATTCATTCTTAGCCACATCATCATCGAAGTGAGGTGGGAGCTGTTAATATTGCTCCAGCTCTCTGAGATTGTATAATATTTATTAGGTGTTCACTAGTACAGTGCTCCTGAAAACCAAAATTAAAAAATAAAAACAAACAAAATGACCAACCATATAACCTCCACTCCCCAATATATTGCCATAATTTGCATGTGAGTCCACTGAAATGTGAAACAATAATGGATTGAATTTGGACAGTGACTGTGTTTTAAGACACTGGACAGTAACTGAGGCTTCTTACTCTCACAGGCACTGAACACATGAATCTCACTTGAAATTTAAGAAGCTCAGGAGGCTTCTAGTTGTGGGGAAATACCAACTCCCATTTCTGGGCTTCAGAAAATGGAACGGGATTATTTTTGTCCTTCTCATAGAAGATTTTAGAACAAGAAATACTATTTTAGTGATTATTTTGATGCTAACTCTCAACTTCTGCCTTGGTGGGGAAAAAAAAGAGGTGGGGGGAAATGATACTGGAGATACTGGAAGCAGAAATTACTTATTGTTGTAAAAGAACTGCAGTAGAGAATCCTCTTAACAAGCAGTGTGTAATTACTTACTATTTGAAAAAGGCATCCTGACAGGGTTAACACAAGAGAGATTAGTTGCATAGAAAACTATTAAAATGCAGCTAACTCTAGCAACTATTGGTCAAAAGTACTAGAAGCAAACCGAAACTCAGAAAATGAGTTAAAGTTTTTCTCAGCTCACACTAAGCAAAAAAAAAATTCCACTCCCCCCCACTTGTTTTTAACACTTAGAAAGCCCCTGATGAGCTCGTGCACGTTGCCCCATGTAGCAAATACAGAGTGGAGAAAAAAAAAGGCCACCAATTCTGAAGGCATCAGCCTTCTCATCCATAGGCATCTATGGATTAGAAATGGGAGAAGTGGTTTGCAAAAAATAGTGTATTATAAAGATAACAGGAGAAAGCAGAGAGAACTTTTTTCTTGGGGTTAAAAAGCTGTAAAAGTCCTGTATGCAAATAACATGTTCACACACTTTCAAAGCTGAGATTACATCCCCATGAGGCAGGTGGGCTGAAACTTTTCAGTTGAAGGGAGCTGGCCTGTTATGAAGAATACTCCAATACAGTAAGAATTGGAGGCCTGAGAATCCCAAAAATCACACAGGTTTTCAAAGAAACTAAACCTCCTGTCACTCTGCATTGGGAACAGAGATGAAGACGGGTTTTCTAAGTCTCCTTAGCAGATGCCTGTTGGTGAAAGCATTTTGGAGGACTCTGTAGGAGTGAAGGAGGCAGAAAGGCCTTTTAAGTGTCTGGGCAACACAAAAGGAGATAAACAAAAAAAAATTTGGGGCTCATTACAATTTTTATGGATTCTGCTAAGGTTAGATGTCCCTGATTGATTGATTTTATCCCATTGACTGCTCAGTTCAACCTATAGTCTTCAGTTTAGATATGACAACTGATTTTTAGGTTAAGATGAGAAAAGGTGGAAGAGAGCTCCTGTGAGTAATTTTAGGTTGAAAACATACAGCTGCTGTTTGAACACACACACCATAAAAAAAGCACCTATCATCCCTGCCTCTGTGAAAGCCCCTGACATGCTTCCTTTCCGCTATTAGCACTCACTGCTCAGTCACAAGGAAAGCAATAAAGGTGTGCACAGGAAGCTAATGACTACTAGCTTTTTTTTCCTATAAGACATACCAAAATTTCTCTGTAGCAGATGGATTACTTTTAAGAGGGTGCAAATCCAGGAGGAGAAAAGAAATTTGTAAAAGTTAGGGTGTTGCTTCAAAAGCTGTAAAATCTGCACAGTTTTCTTATTATTCCTTGTACAGGAAGGCAGTGTAAGATGTCCCTGCGAGCAGCACCAATGTAGGTGCTGCTTAAACGTCAAATTCTGAGAAGTGATCCCCACTTCTTGTAAGTGTACCAGGAAGTTAATCTCCATGAGTGAGAGCAAAGGGCTTCCATCAAAAAGCTTGTTGTATTTCTGTCCCCCTCTCACTCTATCAGCATAGCTTGTTTGTATAAAAGCCCAAGCAAGAAGCAGAGAGATCTGTTCATGTGAGGCAGGGCTGTGTCTGTGCATGCACTGTGTTTTCACGCATTCAGTAAACACAAAAAGAAACTCAGCTGCTTTTCACTGATATTTAGAAAGATGTTTCCTTCTTTCATTGTATCCCATTTTCTGAACAACTCTCTGTACGTTTTCAGTCTCTGTGTGTGCCCTGTGTTTCGCCAGTGCCCTTCAGTTCTTCTGCTGTGCCCAGGTCCTGTGTGTGGGTGTGTTGGTCTGTGGTCACCTGCAGCCTCCCTCTTCTCTTCACTGTTGTCCAGCATCTTTTTTTCCTCCCAAAAATGGCTTGACTTCTCTCATCTAAAAAGAGGAGAGTTGAGTGCAGAAAGCAGGATGTAGAGCATCCCTATGTGTGCAGAGCTTCGCCAGGCATGGCTGTGAGGGCAGGCGAGGGAGGTGGGCACCGGGCCCTCGTTGCAGATGGGCACCACCAAGCCAGGGCAGGTTCCTTAGAGAGTGGGCTGTGGCATTCAAGCATCGGCGGTGGTGTTCGAGCGCAGCAGGGAGCGGGTGGCAGGACAGGTGCCACGCTCCTTGCTCACCCTGCTGAGTCACTCCATCAGCACAGGGAGATGAAGGAGTCATTTCTCCACCAGCTTCCTCATGCCATGAGCGCTGCTGGCATTGGCCCACCACACGACCCAGCCACACCACCCACCTTCAGGGCTGGCCCTCTGGTGCCTCTAGCTTTCCTGGGGCTCCCAAAGATACATCGTGCTGCCTCAGGGCCCCCCTTCCCCGGTCACTGCATTGCTTCCGAACCCTTCTGCTAGCCAGGGTCGCACAGCAGGCAGGGAAACATGTACCCTCAGTGTTGTCCTGTGACCACCACCTCCCTCAGCTCAGTCCAACAAGTGGCAGAAGGGAGATGGAGATGTGTGGCTTTGTCCTGCTTCGGGGAAAAGCCAAACCAGACTGGATACACACCTCTAAAAAATAATTACTAAGTAGTAGTCAGATTTTCTATCCCAGTTTTTAGTATGATGGTTCCCCTGGGCAAAAGGAAGACAAATCACACTAAGTTGGCACATCCATTTGACACCTTCTGTTAAGACCTTACATTGACTTTAAACTTTTAACATCATTTCACCAGGAATCAGAGAAGAGCACTCTCAAAACTTTGGCAGCAAAGGAAGAGGGTCAGCTCGCTGGATGGGGGAAGTGACAGACTGAGCATCCATACCCACAGCTTACCAAGTGCAAAACCACTTTTTTAGCAGCTGAAGCTTCTTCTCTAGGTGCAAAGAAAGGCCTTCTTAATTTCAGTCTAGGAACTAATATTAGATAAATTTTAAACTAAGATGGCTGCTAAGGAAAGAAAATGCTTTTCACCCTCCCATCTCTGAATAGATTAGAAGATCAAAAGAAGAGGCTACTTGTAAAAGTCAGCAGACAGTGGTCATACTGGTTGCTTCAATTAATTAGCCACTGATAACACTTCCTTCACTTGACAGCCCAGTTTAAAACCCATTTTTCAGTCAGTTAATATTTAAGATAATTAAAGAGTTTTATGGATCTAACTAAAATTAGAGTCGTCATCCAAGCAGTTTCACACAAAATCATGAAGACTAAGTTAATCAGCCATTAAATATTGCCTTCTGGCAGGAAAAAAAAACTTAAAAGCGTAACAATAAAAATAATCAGTCCTTAAAATATTAGAGAATTGCTCAAATATGTGCATCCCTTGTTGTTGGCATTAACAGATACAGTCAAATTTGTATTAAGCTGCAATTCAAAAGTGTTAAAGATAACCAACCATTCAGAATTAACCGATTTCAAATATCCAAGACAAAATTAAAACCAAATTACTCTAGTCAAGGTGTTCTGCATGCTGATATGGGTGAAACTGATCAGCAGTTTCAGTCCAAGAAGTGCACCATTTTATGGGGATTTGTCAGTTTCTTTGTGTTTCACCTCTTTCCCTCACTAATCTCCTTTCTGAAGAAGGCACCCTGCCATCCTTCTCCTTCACTGCTTGGCCTGTTCCTTCATTTTGCCAAGGACAAAGTATTACTCTGTTTCTTCCCAGATATCATTTTTCCCCTTCCTCAGTATCCCTCACAGTGTGTATCTCCGAGTCTTTTGTAAAACACGAAACAGTATTTGTTTAATTAAAGAGAAGCAAGAACAGTGAATGCAGAGCTCAACTTAGATGTTAAGACTTCAAACTCTTCAATAAAAGGGCTGTCTTAATTTTTTCTCTTACAGCTCCACACACAGATAGTAACACAAGTAAAATAAACTGTGAAAATGTTCAAATCACTCCAAACTATCAGCAGAAACTGGGTTAAGAGAAGGCAGGGTGTCTTCAAACTGTCCTGCATAATAGTATTTCTAGAAGAGAATCTAGCTGTCCAGCCAACAAGCATTCAACAGCTTGAATTATATAGACATCTCATACTTAGTGCATACAAAGCATATACAGAATTCCCCACAAACCATTGCCAAGAAGAAGGCAAACTATACCACTGCGCTTTCTTATTATCATGAAAAGAAGCAGGATAGTGACAGCTAGTAGCTGGTAACAGGAAAAAAAAATTAAAAAATAACCAAGCACTATGCAATTTAACTTGACAGTGCATTCAAAGAAATGGATCAGGGTGTAAATTAATTTGAAAGGAGAGTTATACTTCTTTAAGAAATATGTAAACATAATCTACTAAGGACAAGAATAATTGAACTGGAAAACAGTGAGAGCAAGATAATTTTAGAAATCAGGTATTTTTGGCTGAGATTAAAACATTCCTTTTTTTTATCCTTTGCATTAAAACTGTTCAATTTGCAAGTAACAGCAGGGTGGGGCAAGAAATTAAAAAAGATATTGATTGAATTAAGGAAGTTCTCTATGGAAGATTATTATTACTGGCTAACAAAGGGCAGATTTAGGTACAGTGACCTGAGGCAGAGAAAGCTCTTCAAGAAAATAACGGGAGTTCCTTTGCTTTGCACTGCAATAAGGCATATGCGGTCATCTGTTACAACTCAGATGTGTGGGCATTAATCCTCAAATGATCAGTACCTATAGTAGTAGGGTTCATAGTATTAGATCTGATATGTGTCTCATCGTCCATTAACTCTTGTGAAGTAATGAAGAACTGTAATAAAGAAGTGAAAATCAATATGTTTAGCAATAGAGTAATGGTACTGATGTAACTGTGCTAGTAGTAAAACACACCTACAGTCCTTGGCAAGTTTTTGGTATAACTTGCTGTTCTTCTCTCCTAGGTGGTTGTCTTAATTATTGAAACACAGTGCAAAAATGATACTGAAGATCTAATGCACACAGAATACAATAAATTAATTACAAGGAGGATCATTGCTAAGAGGGAAATTAATTGTAACCTGGATGAATACAATTTAGGTGATAAGTGTTGCAAGAAATGTGAACGTGGTAAGTATCATTGTAAGACTGTTGAAAAGTCATTAAGAGTGTAAACCACAATATGCACAATTGCTTTCTTCTGGTATAGCTGGTTTCCTGGATGCAATGCTTCGTTCTAGCTGTATCTTTCTCTGTTACAGGACAGGAGACACTTCAGAAGCATTTATTGAACTCCATGTGACAATAACTTTTCACTAATGACAGTAGTTCTCATGTAACATACTTGTCACAAAAGAGATAAGAATTACATACACATCTTTGAAAGAGGTTAAAAAAGTGCAAGCACAGGCTTTTCCCTATGAGACTCCCTATATTCATGGGTTTTACAATTTTTCATAGAATCATAGAATGGCTAGGGTTGGAAAGGACCTTAAAGATCATCCAGTTCCAACCCCCCTGCCACGGGCAGGGAGACCCTCCAGTAGACCAGGTTGCTCAAAGCCTTATCCAGCCTGGCCTTGAATCATCCAGCATGTGCAGTTTTGTTTGATGTGTTCTTCTTCAGTCCTAAATTGGAGGAAGAGTGTAATGGTTTTGAACCCAGCTAGCAACAAACACCACATAGCTGCTCGCTCACTCTCCCCACTCCCAGGGATGGGGAGAGAATTAAAGGGGTAAAGGTAAAAGAGACTTGTGAGTTAAGAACAATTTAATAACTAGACTGCAATAAAATTGAAAATAATACTGATAATGGATGAGGCTTTGAGCAACCTGGTCTAGTGGAGGGTGTCCCTGCCCATGGCAGGGGGGTTGGAACTTGATGATCTTTAAGATCCTTTCCAACCCAAACCATTCTGTGATTCTGTGATTCTATGAAATGAATGATACA
The DNA here is from genome assembly GCA_011057875.1 of Pterocles orientalis. Classification (NCBI taxonomy): domain Eukaryota; kingdom Metazoa; phylum Chordata; class Aves; order Pterocliformes; family Pteroclidae; genus Pterocles; species Pterocles orientalis. Next base: position 1,195,103 of record WKFP01015094.1, read on the forward strand.
CAGTGAAACTTCCTCACCACCCAATGACCAAGGCTCAGCCTGTTCCTGGCTAACAATCCCAGAGCAGGGAGAGTCCCAAAACCCCAATCTCATAAAAAAGATAAGAGCTCAAGCGTCCGAGACTAAGAGCTGACTGAGGGAGTGAGATGACCCCAAAAGAGAGGTGTGACCTAGAGAGAGAGAGAGAGAGAGAGAGAGAGAGAGAGAGAGAGAGAACTTCCAGAGAGATTCTCATCTGTATGCTGGGCATGATGTCCATGATATGGAATGTACCATTGGCCAATCTGGGTCTCAGTCCTAAACCTGAGGTCAAATCCTAGGCTAGTGATTGGGGCTGTGCTCCCTCCCAGCTTCTCCTGCACTTGCAGACACTGGCACAGCAGAGAAGCTGAAAAGCCCTTGAGTATCCTGGCAGCATCTGTAAACATCAGTACATTATCAGCCTTCTTCTCAGCACAAATACAAAACATAGCCTCACACTAGCTACTATGAAGAAAGTTAACTCCATTCCAGCTGACACCAGGACAAAGAGAAAGGATACTCAGATCATACATATACTACATTCCTGAAGAGCATATACGTATGTGTAAAGAATATAGATTCTGTCCATATTTGTAAATCAGAAAGTATTATGGATTAAAAAGAAAGTCTGACATAGGTCTTAGAGGTGATGGCTTCTGTCCAAAGGTATTGCAAATCTTAGATCTCGTTTTTCTGTCTCTACAGGTTTTGTTAAAAATATCGGCTGCCCAACAGATACTAGCAAACACTGTGTTCCATGTGAAAATGGAAAGGAGTACATAGATCATGCTAATGATTTGGACAAGTGTTTGAGATGCTCTTCATGTGACAGCATATTTGGTATGTCTATAGAAACAGCAACTCTAGCAATGACTCTTTTTTTGATACAGGATTTGACTGAAAAGTATCCACAATCCATGAATAGTAGGTAGCATGCAGATTAAAATGTTTTAGTGTTAGTAAATGAAGGAATTTATGACAAAGTCAGCAGTTTATCCTCCAGTTCTCTTTCATCAAGCACAAAGTAGGGAGAAGAAGAAGCTATGTTGGTCCATTAAATCTCGTTATGTCTGCCTCTGCTCAGCCAAAACAGTCCTTGCAAAGCAGGCCCTGTACAAACTGGTTAGACTTAAGGAAGAAAAGCTCTCTCTTCTTTGCCCTCTATTTAAAAGAAGAGGGGTGTTGTAAGAAGCAGGCATGGAAGAATTCCCAATGGTTTCTTCCATAGTCTTTCATGTCAATAATTTATTATTACTGAGAAGTTTAACATGACCCAGCAAAGTGCACTTGCAGCCCAATAAGCCAACTGCATCCTGGGGTGCATCACAAGAAGCGTGACCAGCAGGTTGAGGGAGGTGATTCTCCCCCTCTACTCCACTCTCGTGAGACTCTACCTGGAGTACTGCATCCAGCTCTGGAGTCCTCAGCACAAGAAGGACATGGACCTGTTGGAGTGAGTCCAGAGGAGAGCCACAAAAATGATCAGAGGACTGGAACACCTCTTCTATGAGGACAGGCTGAGAGAGTTGGGGTTGTTCAGCCTGAAGAAGAGAAGGCTCCAGGGACACCTTATAGCAGACTTACAATACTTAATATTGGCTTACAGGAGAGATGGGGAGGCACTCTTTATCAGGGAGTGTAGTGATAGGACAAGGGGTAGTGGTTTTAAGCTGAAAAAGAGTAGATTCAGATTAGATACTTGGAAGTATCTAATGTGAGGTTGGTGAGGCACTGGAACAGGTTGCCCAGAGATGCTGTGGATGTTGCCTGGGGAAGTTGTGGATTCCCCATCCCTGGAAGTGTTCAAGGCCAGACTGGATGAGACTTTGAGCAACCTGGTCTAGTGTGAGGTGTCCCTGCCCATGGCAGGGAGGTTGGAACTGGATGATCTTTAAGGTCCTTTCCAACCCAAACCATTCTATTACTTTATGATACTTTAAAGTTGCTGGAGCTAATAAGAGTGATGTCTTGTATACATGCAAGATGCTGTGTGGGATATAGGATCAAATTATGAGACTACAAAGCATGCCCCACTGTGTCAGACCAGCGATCCACCTACTTCAGTATTCTGCGTTCAGCAGCGGAGGCAAGAAACGCTATTTAGAGAAAACATAAACAAACCTGTCTACTTTTTGTAGTCTGTTCCCTGAAAAGTCTACAAGCATCCACAGTTGTAGGAAAGGACATTAGAAGGTCCATCCCTACCTAGTCATTTTAATATCCATTTATGAGCCCTTTCTGTATGAACCTGCAGGGGAACACCAGGTTCCAGAAGTTTCATAAATACCTATCATAGATTTTTGTTTTTAAACATTCATTAAATTGATCTCCTATCATTTCCACTGGGTGTCCTGTAGTTCTAGTGTACCTGGATTTAGGGAATGATAGTTCTGCATTCCTCATGTGCAAAATCAAGTTCAGTGAGTGGAGAGACAGCTCTTAATTCCAATATAGTTGTACTCAGATCACCTGCTGGAATATCAGTCTTTAGTGCTTTCCCCTTCCTGTAACACCAGCACATAGGAAATTTTCCTTTCATTAGCTACTATAATAGGGATCTTTGCATGGGTATTGAAGTTGAGTACAGCAAAGCAATTCAGTATTTTGTACAGTACCACAAAAAAACTATTAGTTAAACTGAAGGGAAAAGAAAGGGTAATGGGATGACAAGTCACATTATCCCATGGATAGTAATGTAGTTGAAGAGAAGTCAGTAGAAAACGGTAAGCAGGAGAAAAAAATACCACTGAAGTTCCATGAGAACCATTCTTAGAATCATTCATGTTTGACATTTCCATGAATGGCTTCGGCACTGGTTTCACAGTAGAACTTCATCAAATTTTGAAATATAACATTTTTTCCCATTACAGCAGGGCACTGAATATGATAACTCAAAAAGTTGCTTCTATTCCCATATGCCTATGAAAATAGCTTTCATGGTAGGTAGATATGTATGCAAAACTAATTTTTCATAAACAGCTTCATTGTACACACTGACGATAGGAGAAAATTAATTCACTTGTTTTGATACTTCAGCAGGGAATATGTTATCTAAAAAAAAAAAAAAAAAAGTGAAATTCCTCCCCATTGGTGATCCTCAAGAAGAGATAAACCTTGTTGTCTGTAAAGAACCTGCCTCTGACATCAGGCAGGGAGATGGGCTACATGATCTTCTGAGTTTTCTGTCTGGCTTTACACTTCTGAATGGGAAAAAAGAAGCAGTGCCAAATGAGTCCTCTTCAAGCACGTACTTTATCGTATGATCAGTTTTTTGAGCTCTTGGCCAGCAGAGGTCTCTTTGCAATCTCCGTATTCCCAGTCCTCCGGCAGCAGGGCTCCTTATAAAAGCTATGTTGTTCTTACGATTAAGCCTCATAAGTGCCAGCAGTAGTAGAGTGAAAAGCACGTAAGCCTGAGGACAAGAGCTTGTGAGCAGAGGCCTGCTTTTAAGGTGTACTTTTTCAATATAACAAACTTTAAGAAATTTATTTTAGGTTTGGAGGTTGCAAAGAACTGTACCCCAGCACAGAACACGGAGTGCACCTGTGCAAAGAACCATTTTTGCAATTCTTCTGTACCATGTAGGCACTGTGATCCGTGTACCATGTAAGTTTATACCTTCATCATTAAATGTGAAATTGTTAGTATCATATGTTATCACACTTTTTTCCAGCTAGTTTCAACATGTGCCTAAGGTAATGTATAACCTAAGGGAAAACATAGGAGTTTTCCTTTGCACTTAGCTTTTTGAGCTGACTTAGCTCAATCACAGAATGTTAGGGATTGGAAGGGACCTCGAAAGATCATCTAGTCCAATCCCCCTGCCGGAGCAGGAACACCTAGATCAGATCGCACAGGAACGCATCCAGGCGGGCTTTGAATGTCTCCAGAGAAGGAGACTCCACAACCTCTCTGGGCAGCCTGTTCCAGTGTTCTGTCACCCTCACTGTAAAGAAGTTTTTTCTCATATTCAAGTGGAACCTCCTATGTTCCAGCTTGAACCCATTGCCCCTTGTCCTATCACTGGATGTCACAGAGAAGAGCCTGGCTCCATCCTCCTGACACTCACCCGTTACATATTTCTATTCATTCATTAGGTCACCCCTCAGTCTCCTCTTTCCCAAGCTAAAGATATCCAGCTCCCTCAGCCTTTCCTCATAAGGGAGATGCTCCATTCCCTTAATCATCCTCGTGGCTCTGCAACTTAACTTGCATCCATGTAGGCTTTCCCAAGGCATGCAGAAAAACTTGTATACATCCACCAAGTCTGTATATACTTTTCAAAAAATGTGATGAAACATCTGAGCTTTCCTTTTGTCTATGTGATCTAGTGTCACTTCTAGAAAATTATGTCCTCACTTTTTTCCACTCCCATACCTTTATGTACCATTTTCATACCTATTGAATTCCAAACTTCAACATCTTGATATATGAAACATTTTGCTGATAAAAGGTGTTAGAAGATTTTTACTTGCTCTCTTGACAGAGTTTATAAAGAGAGAAACAAATCCTATAATTTTTGTTCATGTTTTCTGCAGATGTGAAAGTGGCATAATTGAAAAACAATGTACTTCAACTTCAGACACTGTGTGTGGAATGAAAGGTACCATTTTAAAACCTATCACGGTCTAGCATCTGCTATATTTTGGGAGGGTAATGCAATTGTACTGTTCTACACAATGGCCCGTAGTGATTCCTGACAGCTAAGGCCATCACATCTCCTGGGCCCCGTACTGACCTGCAGAGCACAATTGCTCTTTTCCCTTGATCACTGTGCAGATATATGAGCTATTACTCCTTTTTAGGGGTGACCTACGATAGGTAAGATTTGAACAAAGGGGGAGCTTCTGCCTTTAGGAGACAACAGAAGGGCTTTTATAGTCTGATGTAATCTTGTTTAAAATGAAGAGTGTGTTGCTGTATTTCTTTTCTTGACTTAACTTTCACATAATGTTTCCAATCTTCCAGCAGGAGTGCCATGGTGGGCCATTGTTTTGATAATGGTGTTAGCACTATTAGGAATAGCTGGAGCAATATTCTGGTGTAAGTGATTCCCTGTTCCTTATCCTATCATGCTCAGCTGCTTACTTAGATGTCATTTTGTATTCTTGGAGTCCAGAGGAGAGATACACTCTATCCTGGATTTTAAAAAATGCTTTTTTGTTTCAGACAAGAGAAAACAGAAGGGTCTCATGATCAATCAGAACCTGGTTGAAGTAGTCTCCATAACAGAGGCTTCTTATGTAAGTATTTTGCTTAAAATGCAAAAAACTCAGCTTAATGCAAGCAACTTTGTTCCACTTAAATTACACTGGGACTCCCCAAGCGACTGCATGCCTCTCTTCTGTGACATTAAGGAAGTAAATTTCAGCATAAGGACTCTTTTGGGAGAAGTAAGAGAAACCCTGTATTATTTCTTCAGGATTTATTGATGTGCATCCTAAATTACAAACCCAAGATCAAAACTTCATAAATCATCAGACCTCCACTGACCCAGGGTACCTGTCCCCATGCATACTTTTAGGCAATAGCAATTGTGATTTCCCAAGCTTACCCAAGTCAAAAGAGGTCTGTCTGTCCAATATGTTTCCCTCACTCACAGAACAGGGAAATCGTGATGAAAACTAAAAGAAAATTATAGAAGCCAAGTGTCATGAAATGTGTTTACCCTCTTATACAAGGTTGGTGTTATGCAAAACTTGTTTCTACTAATTTCTTTCTTGTTTGTCTTTTCAGGAGAACGTACCGCTCATAAACACAAGTAAGAGACAAGCAATTTCTCGAAATTCAGTAGGAGAAAAAATATACAGACATGTAAATCCTACACTAAAAAAAGTATATTTTTATGTAGACTTTGACACTGCCTGGAGCTGTCGTTCTAGCCCAACAGTGAACACTTATTAAAGAAACGTCAGTTCATGTCGTGCTTATTAAGGCATTTAGAGGTATCATGAAAGCTTTGCCTCAGGAGGAATTTCTGCTGTATAGGGAGCAATTACTAATTGACAACAGGTGAATTTCTGTTCTGCATGTGGTACAGACACTAGGAGGCAGCAAGCTGGATTTCTAGAATCATGGATAATTATGATGATAGAGTAGTCCTACACCTAGCAGTGGGATCACAGAAACACAAACCTACCTTATGTTCAAGGGCAAATCCGCAGTACGAACACACAACAGGAGCAGAACATAAGATCCAGGGCTGTATCACAACAAAAGATCTGTCCCGTTCCAAGACCCTTCCCAATGCTATTTTGGGCAAAACAGGTACATGAGGCATGACCAGACTTTAATGACAGAGAAGGGCAGAATCTCTTACAGAGAGAACTGAGATTCTATTTCAAGTGGTAGAAAGCAATATGGATGTAAAATATTTGAATTCCCTAGCATTTGGTAGGAATTTATAAAAGCAGATCCTCTATAAATTGTAAAAAATTGCATATAAACCATACTGAGTCAGGAATACCTGAAACTTAATCAGTTTTGGACAGGAAAAGTATCAACTCTGAGAACAGGTGACAAAAAAACAGTAAGACATAAATGCCAAGAGCATTAATTTCCTTTTACACTTCTAGATGTTGACCTGAGCAGCCACATTGCTGGTATTGTGGAGGAGATGACACTCCAAGAAGTCAAGACATTTGTTCGCTGCCACAAAGTACCAGAACCCGTCATAGATCAAACTCTTCGGGATTATGTTAATGATACATCTGAACAGAAGATAAAGCTGTTTCAAGCCTGGTATCAAAGACATGGCATAAAAGGAGGATATGGAACCCTAATAAGCAGCCTGAAAGAGCTTAAAATGTGCACTACAGCTGCTAAAATTGAGGAAAAACTGAAGGCAGTCGTTTCCAGCTGTCAGGAAGTGGGACAGTCTTATAACGATGACACTGAGCAAAGCAAAACCTGCACTCTGGAAGGTAGAAACTCTTACAATGATAGTGCTGAGTTAACCAAGACCTGTTCTGGTAGTTTGGAAGAAACATAGCACAGAGTCATTAGAAAATTATTTCTGACTGAATTTGTATTTTTATAATAATAAAAATAACAAAGTTTTTAAATGCCATTTTCATTGGCAGTTCTGAATGGTTCAAGGAAGTTATGATTATGAGCAAGGAACAATTGTGATTTTTATAATAGTATCTTTCCTTTAAAAAAGCTTTAGTTTTTGGTTTTTTTTCCAGTTGTTATTAACTGAAAGGAGAAGTTTCATGTCTTGTTTACTAAAAGGTACAATATAGGAGTCCAGCTACAGGACTCACTACAAGCAGAAAGAAGAAATAATCATTATGTGAAGAAAAGGTTTAATATAAGTATATGGTCCTGCATTACTTAATCAATATAAAGTTTTGCTTACATGTTGCGTGTTCAGAGTGAAAATTGGTTTTAAGAATCTATGAAGTGTACCAGGAAGAATACTTGAACAAAAAAAAAGTTATATAGTACACACCTGATTAATTTTGAATATAGGTGTTGCTGCATAAGTTCTACTCAGTTGTAAATGGAATTTCTGTTTCATATAAAAGCACCTGTGTGTGTGTATAGAGCATTTTGTATATGCGTGTATTTATATGCGCATATATATATGCAAGTTTTCTATGCAAAAACTCCCAGTGCTAAGTAAAAATTACTGTTTCCTATGTTCTCTGCAATGATTGCAAGCCTTTTCTAACGTTAAAACCCTTCAAAGAAGCAGGCCCTGAAGCAGCACAGTAGAACAACAGTTTTTGGAAGGCAGCCTACACAAGCTATGAAGTCTCCATATGCAAATGTGCAAAACTAACTTTTCTAATGCGGGAACTGATACAATGAAAACATCATTGTCATTAAAAAAAATCCAATTAGTGCATGACTTTCCTCTTTCCTTCTTATCGTGTAACCTATAGATGTCATTTATAGGTCTTGTTTAACTCAGGTCAGTAAATCACCAAAAGGGAGATCACTCTCCTAAAAAAACCCACCTTACCTTTCTTCCCTCACAGAGCGCAGAGGGCTCAGCTTCTAAATTCAAAGCACCAGTGGTGCTAGGCTGCTTTGCAGTGAGGCCTTTTTCACTCCCACACTCATTTATTCAGCCTCACAAAACCTTTCAACAGAAGAGGAGATACCAGTAGAAGTGTTTGATTTTTCTAGGTCATGCAGTAAGCAGGATAACTTTCTTCTTTGGCTCTGCCATCAGTTCCTTAGAGAGTCTCCAGCCAGTATCAAGACTCAGCCAAAACATGAAGAGACCTGCCTGGGCTTGCTGCCAGCCAGGGTGTGCCAGCGAGTGGGGCAGGGTCCAATTGCTGCCACCTGGCCCTGGGGGTGTGGAAAGGGCAAGGCAGGTCTGGCAGCCTGGTACCAGCTGCTGGCAATCAACCCCTGGGCAACTCTGAGCACCCACAGTCATGGACGGCTGCTCCAAAAGGTCATGATGCTAAAAGTGAGTTGCCTGGGAGAGCAGTGTGTGGCCCTTGAAAACAGCTAGAAATCCATGTATAGAATTAAGCAGGAGCCTGAAAGGAAAGGCAGGACTTAGATTAGCTTCAAAAACTTTGACCCTTTCATAGACTTGACCTGGTGAAGGTCTGAAGGACACAGAGCATGTTTTGTTGCCAAGCCCAGACCTTGTTTAGGTTGTACAGCTCTTCTCCAGTCGCAAGTACCACACCAATGCTAAGTGCTCAGAAAAACCTTCTGCCCCACTTTGGAGCCTCTTGCATCTAACCTTTGTGCATTTTCTAAGTGTCTAATCAATCAGCTTGCCACTACTTTACTGCCAAATTCCCGACGCTGTGCTGCGTTTCAAAGGAAAACCTTCAGGCTGCTGTAGCTGGATGGTTTAATAGCCACGTACCAGACTTGTGCACCTATGGACTGATTAAGGCATAGCAGTGTATAAATTACTTGTGTGGGTGCTGTCTGTGTACAGATCTGATAAGCTACAACAGCGTGTTGCTCACTGCCATGTTTTGGCCAGGCTCCACATATAGAATTGGAGAATCATAGAATCATAGAATGGTCAGGGTTGAAAAGGCTACAGGAGAATGAAGTGTCTACCTTTCAGAAAAGCAGCATGGCAGTGGTGTAGGCTATGGCATCTTTCCTAGGTTGCAGTTCTGTAGAATCACAGCCAAGACAGGGAGGAAGAAAAGCTCCACAGTCTCACAAGCCCTGGCAGACAGGGTGCTCCCTGTACCATGTCCCACCCAGGAAGGCATAAATGTAGCTTAAAGGTATGTTGGCAGGTGCTTGACTTGAACTTTGGCTTTTCTTGGCTTCTGGCTTTATCACAGAATCACAGAGTCACAGAATGTTAGGGATTGGAAGGGACCTCGAAAGATCATCTAGTCCAATCCCCCTGCCGAAGCAGGAACACCTAGATCAGATCGCACAGGAACGCATCCAGGCGGGCTTTGAATGTCTCCAGAGAAGGAGACTCCACACCCTCTCTGGGCAGCCTATTCCAGTGCTCTGTCACCCTCACTGTAAAGAAGTTTTTTCTCATATTCAAGTGGAACCTCCTATGTTCCAGCTTGAGCCCATTGCCCCTTGTCCTATCACTGGATGTCACAGAGAAGAGCCTGGCTCCATCCTCCTGACACTCACCCGTTACATATTTATAAACATTGATTAGGTCACCCCTCAGTCTCCTCTTTTCCAGACTAAAGAGACCCAGCTCTCTCAGCCTTTCCTCATAAGGGAGATGCTCCATTCCCTTAATCATCCTCGTGGCTCTGCGCTGGATTCTCTCCAGCAGTTCCCTGTCCTTCCTGAACTGAGGGGCCCAGAACTGGACACAATATTCCAGATGCGGTCTCACCAGGGCAGAGTAGAGGGGGAGGAGAACCTCTCTTGACCTACTGACCACCCCCCTTCTGATACACCCCAGGATGCCATTGGCCTTCTTGGCCACGAGGGCACAGTGCTGGCTCATGGTCATCCTGCTGTCCACCAGGACCCCCAGGTCTCTCTCCCCTACACTACACTGCAACAGGTCAGTACCCAACTTATACTGGAACCTGGTGTTGTTCTTGCCCAGATGCAAGACTCTACACTTGCTCTTGTTAAATTGCATTAAATTTTTCCCCGCCCAAATCTCCAGCCTTATCTCTCAGAGTGAGGCAGCTGGCCACCAAAAACAAAGGTTGTCCACCTCTCAGGGCTTTGGTGGGTCCGTTAGCATAACTGTTCTGGACTAGGCAGATCTTAAAATGGAGGCATCAAAACTGATAAATTTGTGGCAGTGAAATAGAACGAAAACTTTTCTTTCATCACACTAGAATTCCCCAACCTCAGTCTAATGAGGATGGTTGAAAAAAAAAGTCCCTGAGCAATGAGTCATACTCTCCTCAGGAGACATCTGCAAGGCTGAACCCAGACTGCCATTAACTCTAGTGGCATCATAATTTTTTTTCTTAGCTGGAACACTGACCACCAAATAAGAGGACTGATTATATTGTGCAGCTGGGCTTTCCGAAGGAGTGCATGTGTGTCTGCACTGCAGTCAACAGTGCAGCGTAGAGCTATCTGATCAAACTAAAAGTACCCAGACCAGGGAACAAAAGTGATTTAGTTCTGCCAGCCCATGGTAGTGCATCCAGCTTTCCGTTGCCTCCCGGTTTTGGCCTCATTTTCAAACTAGGGCTGCACAGCAAAATCATAACAAGCAGGTTATATTATTAGCACTGTTTCACCTTTCACTCTCACCTTTCATTCTCAGAAGGAAAGTTCATGAAGAATCTCATGCTGATAAGCAAGATGACTGCCACTGCCTTAGCTGCTTGCTGAAATATAGTTCTGGTATCATTATGCTCTGCACTTTGCACACTTGCCATGACCAGCCTCTTTCTCTCATATGACAAGGCTGTGTCATGAGCAGTGTAAAATAACTCTTTTCTTAGCATTTGTAAGAAAAAATGAAAGCAACAGACATGACTTTGGAGATTGAAACTCTCCTGTTTTATGGAAATCCAGCATCAGAAAAGTAAGTGGAAACTGAAATAAAAACTTGCCCAAGGAATGACTTGGCACATTTTGAAAAGCAGATTACAAAGGGGAAGCTCCCTCTTCAGGAAGCCAAAACTTTGCAAAACAGTTGCATTTGTTATTTACATAGTAAAATCAGAACAATTGTTATTTAAAAAGAACAACAACAGAAAAACAAAACCATAGAAATAAAAAACCAGAAGAATGATCTTATTTCAGTCCCCAGCAAATCAGAAGTGACCACATGAGCAACGGGTCTGTTCAGAAATTCCACGGGCTGTTTTGCTGTGCATGCCGACCCCATCTCCTCACCCATGCTGCAAACCGTAGAATAGTTTCTGCTGCCCTGCAAGCAAACCAAACACCTGTGACAAGAAAGAAATAAGATCACTGTACACAGTGTGGCACCAAGAAGAAAGCGGAAGAGGTTCAAGACAACTCCAGTATACAGGATTGCTGCAATGTGAAATGAATTATTTTTAAAGTTATCCTGCAGGCTGCCAGTTCTTGAAAAGACATGGCTGAGGAGTGAAGTACTGAGTACAAAGAGGCTGAAATGTTTCTGTACAGATAGCATGACAAGCATATTAAAGTATGAGAGAGCCGTAGGCTTATTTCCTGTATGGAGAAGAGGGAAGAAAAATAATTCAAACAAATTTGTAAAAAGAATAAAACTATGTTGGGAAAAGCCTTGGAGGTAGACAGTTTTCTTGTTTTGAAGGAAGATACAACCTCAAAACTCACATTCTTCTCTTACTATTTGTCAATACTTTGATTTTGGACTTGAAAGGGAAGCTCACATTCCTGCTGTCCCACTGCTAGCAAGAGGAAAAATGCCCTTCATGTGTATCTAGCCTCTAGTACTGAGCTGTGGTTGAGAATTATGAGGGATGTGGGAACAATCACAAAACTTAACGTAAAGTCAGTGTTTTCTGGATAGGTTTTTAGTGGTTTTAGTTCAAGTTCCTTTCCAAACTGAAAGCAAGGCTTTTAAGGCAGACAGTGCTAGAGGGCCCTTTCCCATAGCTTTACCCAGTGGCGTCTTGCTCTCCTAGTAAACCAACAGCCGTGACAAAGTGCTATTTTCATAGCAGGCAACCTAGGGGGAAATCAGCAAAAAGAAGTCTGTGATCACAGGGATGCTGAAAAGAGGGTCCTGTACAAATGCAGGGGAGGAGTTAGTGATGGAAAGCAATGGCAGGAGAGGGCCAAAGGTGCTGTCCTTGGAGGGACAGCACTCAGCCCCTTGCACCCCAGGGACATGAAGCACATGGAGGTCCCTGACCCCAGCTCCCATACATCTTCCCATAGTGGTGTCCATATGACTGTCTGTCCACAGGAGAGGATAAATATACCTGTATGTGTGTCATTGCGATACGAACAAGAAATGATGAGGCAGAAGTACCCAGTTTCATTTCCTGCATCCTTCCTTCATGGTGTGTGTCCTTCCTTCATGGTATATGAAGATCCCTCTCCAGACATATCTCTGGGACAGCTAAAGCTGCAGGGAACATTTTACGATGCTCTGCAGAAGGCTCTGGTGCACTGTCAGCCCTGTCGAGGCAGCCCCGTCCCCGCTGGGCTGGCCGTGTCCTGGCACTGAGCTCTTCTGGGTGGGGACCACAGTCCTTGCTGCAGGTCATGGGGAAGGGTGGCTGTCATCTGGGCTGATCTCAAAGGGTCTTGAGGTTTAAGGTCTGTCTCTAAGACATGAGGACAACACCTCTTCCTGTACTTTGGGGTACAGTGAGGCAACTTTTTATACCAGACAGTACCTCCTCATATATCCAAGAATAGATTGTGGTCACTAAATAGTTCAGTATTTTTGAACCTCTTAATCAAGTTTCTTCAGATTTAAATTCATTTAAACTTGTTTAAACTTTAAACAACCACCCTGGGGGACTGTAGTGGTTGTTTTCGGGGAGATGGGAGGTAACAGCGAGAGCCTGCCTCTGTTCGCAGAGCTTCGCAGACTGCCTTTCCCTGCCCCTGCTCAGCAGGTGGCAGCCTTTGGCCGCGCAGTCCCACGCGTGTCCCCTCCTCCCGGTCCCCGGTCACGCCCCGGGCTGGCTTGGCAAAGCCGGACAGCCCCCAGGAGCTCCCCCTCACCGCCTCCTCCCCCGGCTCCTTCCCAGGCTCCCGGCTGGCTCGCTCTCCGCGGGATGAATTATTCCCACGGGGAAAGGGCGTTTTATAAATGCGCTCGCACACGAAGCAAAGCACAGGCTGGATGTGACAGGGGCATTAAGCCTTGCCTGGTAGAGCTGAGCCTGCCATTGGGCTGAGACAGTTCCAACTCCAGTTTTACGTGTGATCCCTCAAGTCATGTCCCACAAGACTTAAAATGACACCTACAATGTCATAAACTGTTGTGTGACAGCTTTTGAGGATGACCACAGCCTGACTCCCTTCAACTAACCCTAGGATTAACGGGCTCAAGAAAGTCCCATGCTGCAATGCCAAACTCTGCTGCAGCACAGCAGATGACTTGGCATCACCACTTTTAATACCACGTGGAAAAAACTGTGTCATAACAAAACATTCGGCTGCAAACTGAACACTCTGGAATCTGGAATTGGCACTGTTATGGAAGTATGTGCAACATTACCTGTGCCAACATGAATGTGCATTGAAGTCTTAATAAACGTTCACATATAAAATAAAACAGTTGAGAGTTAGATATTCACTTGATTATTATATATGCAACTGCCAAGATACTAATCAAAAGTAGACATTAGCAGTGGCTGAGAAAGTCTAGGACAGACAGGATAACTGTCCTGAATTTTGGCCCTCCAAAGGGCAGTCTTTGTATCACCATTATCAAGTGAAAGAGCAACTGGTGAAGATGGGGGAGGAGAATAGGTGGGTGGTGACAGCTCAGAGGCTTTCTGGAAGAACTGGCTTATGAATAATACCCTTAATTGCTACAACATGCTCTTATAAATGGTTTTGTCCTCTTTCTTGTCCAGGCTTGTAAGTTAGCCTATCATTTTAAATAACTGTTTATTAAATTTGGTTTTGACTTCTGTTCTAGCTGTAGAGATGTTGGGAATAACCACCCCAGGAAGTCTGCTGCCAACATTTTTTTTTTTAATCTTATAAAATCCATGGCTGCTGCTTCCATCAGAAAAACTGGAATGATCATGAGTGCTTGCAAATATATAAGCCTGTACCATGAGACACCAGAGTATGTATTATGCTTTTTGTTATCTCTATGTATCTTTAGCAAACAGCAAATCAGCAACTAGCTGTGCAAGGTACACAGTTCCTTCACTGAGATGTCTTTCCTGAGAAAGGGTCTTACTTTAGGAACTTTATTCAAATTTCCCTACAGCACTCCAAAGCCTTTCCCTGACATTAGGCACACCGGCATGAGGTACTTCCAAAGAACATCTCATGAAGATGTCCTACGGAAAGAATGAACAATGTTACTTAATAAAGATAGTAGATTGCACAGGCAGGTACTCTTAGGCACCCTTTAGGGAGCTTGTTTAAGTGGTTTGTTGAACAGTTACACTAACAGATGCTTCCCAGGATTCCTTAGCTGTGGCCCCACTGCAAGCTTCTTGAGGCTCAATGCCTATGGACTGAAGGATGGAGTTACATTTACTGGTGACCAAGGGAATACACACTGTAGGGTAGAACCAAGGAGATGCACAGATGGGGTTATCCCTCCTCTCATCATTGCTTGCTTTTACAGCTGTAAGACTCTGTTAACCTGCTGTCAGTGCAACTTCTTAGTCTCTCTTTTTATTTGTAAATGAAAAGAGATGAGTAAATCAATGAGCTGGAATTCGGTGGTTGGACACAAGATGAGCTCTGTTCTGTGTAAGGGCTAGAGTCAAACAGTCTTTCACAGACCAGCTTATTTCTCCCTCATCCAAAGGCATTCTTACATACATACCAATAAAAGTGCACATATTCTCCAGGAAATGCAGTTTTCAACATCCCCTAACTCATCCAAGTCCAAACCAACTACCAACAGAACATGCAAAAGCATTTATCAGAAAGAAATACTGTTTTCCTACTTTCTTCTCTCAGCTGTGGAACTATTCCAAAGAAAGATACTCATGTATTAATTTTTTACTTAAATGGAGGAAATGGTTCTTCCAAATGTGACTGAAAATATTGTTGGTCAAATTAAATCAATACATTATGTCTGGACAGCCACCAGGTCCAGAACATTTCAGCAATGAAAATAAAATGTTAGAAGCTGTAAGTAGTTCAAAATAGGAGTTCAAGTGAAATCCTGCTCTACACGGATTTGAATTAGCAAAGGGGAAAACTATTATCACTAGAAGGCGTGAAGAATCTATCTTTTCTAGGCAGCATTCCACCTGAGGATCTAATCAGTCATCAACTTATACTCACCACTTGTCCTTAAAAAATTAGGGCAGACTTACAGACAACGTTAGTATAGATAAGTCTACAGGGGAGTCCATGACAGACCAAAAAAAGTAAAACAGACTTAAAAAATCTAAAAAATACTAGAATAGCCTTCTTGGAGCTGAAGGCATGACTTAAAACAGGATGATACCAATCTTTTTGTTGTCTTGCCACACTTTCTAACACAGAAATGCAAGTCAGATGTTCTTCCTCCTTCTTCCACTCTAAACCCATACTAGTTGGCACGGTAGCTGTTAACATTCACATGAGATGTGGAAGAACCTGGCTGGAATCCCCTTCTCTGCTCTGGAGCAGAAAATTGCATGCAAGTCTCCGACCTCTCAGAAGTGTGAGTCTGGGCTATTTGAGGATATTTCTTTCCTAATCACTCTTGTTGTAGCTGTTCCACTATGTATCATTACATATTCACTGCTGTGCAAGTTTGAAATTGATTCTCTCTGTTCCAGGGGATGCCTAAACTATTAGGTTATTCACATTAGTTATCTAGTGGACCACATGCCACAGGAAAGGCAGCCAAGGAATTGTCCCGTTTGTGAATCCAGCTAAGGCACATGGGATCAGCAGCTCAGCACTTGTAGACACTGGCATTTACTGAGATATTAGGTACCTAAATTCCTCTGTGGGAATAATTTGGGTTATATCGCAGGTGGGAGTAAGAGCAAATAACATGCTGTGAAGGCAGAGTTACCCTATAAAGTTTTTTACTTTGTCACACTACACTGTCCTTTGGGAATTTTTTTGTTTTGTTCTTTTTTCCTAATAAGGTATCTGGGACTTTCTTCTTTGAGATTACAGTACTGCTGATGATATCAAACAGGAAATTAAGCCTTCTAGCTAAGGTGAAACCCAAGAATTTTTCCTGTTGAACAATGGACTCCAGAAAGAGTTCCTATTTAAAATGAAAGGGCTGGAAATTCCAGCCACCTTAAAACACATGCATACAGTCCTTCTGCTTTAAAACCTACCGGTTACTTTCTGAGACTTGTAAGACTAGAAGGGACTTTGAAAGGTCATTTACTGCAGTCCTTTGGCCTGAGGCAGGATTAACTAAAAGTTTTTGTCCTATCTCCAGAGATGGAGTCTCCAAAACTCTCTAGGTAATTCATACTGATGTATCAAAATCTCTACTCTTATAAATTTGTCTTAGAATCAGTATGGACCTTTGGTGTATTTTCAGTCCTCTGTATCTTGCCATACCCACTATGACATGGAGAAGAGATTGTTCCATTCCTTTTTAAGACAGCCTTTTACATCTTCGAACATTGCTGTCATGCTTCCCACCTCATTGTTTTTTGCTCCTTTAGGCTACACAGCACCAGTTTGTTCAGACTTTCATTGAAGGACACATCTTCTGCACAATCACAAGCACACAAAATGAAAAGAACATTTTTTTCTGCTTTTCTGCCTGATCACATTAGCATGATTAAGCATGCTAGTACAGTTATCCTTGAATTTCCCTTTGGTTATCTATCTTTGAAATTTGCTAATTAGTCCCCAAAGTAGGAGTGTATTTTTTAGATGCATACATTTCTGTGTATGTTGCAATCCAGAATTAACGCAAGTAGGAACTTCTTATTCTTCCTCGCATAGCAGTATGTCTAGTCCAGGATTCTTTTTGAAAATCTCATGCTCAAAAAATTTCAGTCTAATTCTGCTAAATCTCATGTATCCATTACAGCGCTTTAGTTCCACAAATAGTTGGCAAAAATATAATGGCTGAAATGAGTTTCCTTGGCCCCTAACTAGGCACCTTTTGCAAGTGTGAAGGCATTTTACAGATGACCAAGTTCACTGTCTCATTGTCACGTATCCTCTAAATAGATGGATGTATCCTCTACAGATGACCAAATTCATCTGTCTCATTGGCCTATTCTGTCTCATTGTCACGTATCCTCTAAATATTGCTCAGTTGAGGAGCCCCATGGAGTTGGGCTCTGCACAAAATTGTAGGGTATTACAATGCTTTGGATTTCATTTCCAGCAGAAACTTTGGTTTCATCAGGATTCACCTAGTTGTGTCCACCTAGTTCAGATACATGATTTAAGAGAGCTCTGTGTGCCTGTTTCCTTTATTCTGCTGTCATGCTAAGAGCCTGCTGAGGAATACTCTCTTTCCTGCCTCATCCTTATTGTAACAAGGCCACAAATATGCAGTTTATTTCTTTAAATGGATGTCCTTTTCTGTTATTTTGTCAGGTCTGAAATGAATTTCTTAACTTTTATGACATCGTTAAATCACTGTAAATGTTAGGAGTTATGACTTCAAAATTACAAGAACAAGATGGTAACATTTTGTGCTAAGCAGAGTCTTTTAACCCCTGCCCCTTGCCATGACAGCTTTGCTGCTTTACTCATTTTCTCAGTATTTAGTTACCAGACCATTACCAGAAAAATTAATGTGATTACGACTTGTCTAAAACCAGTTCTTTCCTGGAATTAGTCTTTAAAATTTAATTTCAACATAACTCTCATGCTCTTTGTGACTGCAGCTCTTTCTGAATCACTGTAACGACTTTCTGAATCACTATAATTAATCAACTTCCCATCTGCTGTTGGGTCTTTGCAGGCAGTCAAAAGAGGTGCTGACCTGTTCTTTTAAGGCCTAACTCCTGGTGTGCCCAGCCTCAGCGGCCATCCCCACAGGATACCCGACACACTGTGCTCCACCAGAAATCATTACTCTGCTGGCAGCAGCGCAAATGCAGTAGTTGTAGACAGTAAGAATAAATGAGACAGAAGAACAAATGAAATAAAAATATCTTTAGATTAAAAATTAAAGCTTTCTCTTGAAGATTGGTAACAGATGGTCAACCTCCTAGGAAAGAACCTCTTCCCTAAACACACAAATTCAGGCACTGTTGTTCAAAGCATGTTTCAGGATGTGTACAGGTGGGAACTCCAGTGTGAACACTGCTCAGTGCCAGAGGAAATTTTTTTTAAAGTACCGTATCACTAAAATAAAAACTTAATCTATATTAGATAATTGGATATCAATAAAACTAAACACCTTGAACTAAGCAAGGCAAATAAGTACTTCTATCCCTAACTCAAAGGCATAATTTTATATATAGATATATTCTAAATGGGTTACGAGAGCACACTAATTGCCTCTGTGCAATAATCTAGATGAACATAATAAAGAAGAAGGAGGCTACCGGGAAACAGGTATTGTGTTCCCTAAATCTCCCATATCCGTGTGTCCTATGTGCCATCCATTACCAGTGAGATTCCTTTAATGTCAAAGGTTTGCCAACATTGTTGAGTATTGACCAAATGATAAAGACCCTATAGTTGTAGTTATATCATGGTCTATCTCTGTCCTGAAGAAGGCCAGCATCAGTTGTCACATGACACTGGTGAACTAGTTTGTTACCAGTATAATTTTGGATTCCAAGCAATTTTTGGAGCTCGAACCTAGAGAGGGATCTAATATGCCATTTGGATTCAGACAATTTGAGATACTGTGTGACTCATCAGCTTGAAGGTAATCTCTGTGATCCAAATTGGACACTGGCTCCATTGGCACCTTTCCCTACACCAGCAGTCAGCCTTGCTGCCCTCCGATGAAGTGAGGAGGAAAAGGAAAAGATATATGGACAATGTTTAACAGAAAGCCCATTTGAATGTAAATAAAGCAAACAGCATGTGCCACAGCAACAGATAAACATTTGGAAGAATACAGTGCTAGAGGGCTGCCAGTGGTCACATATCTAAAACACTTCCACAGCCAGGCACATCAGTCACATAAGACAAAATACAGCCTGACTCAGCAAAACAGCCAATCATTGAATGTGACCAACATCTAAAAAGTCATTCTGAGGACTCACCGGTGTGTTGCAGTTTTAGATATGTTAGCATTTGACAGAAGTTCATCTCAGCTACCTCTGCACACTCACTAAACTGCCAAAGCTGTACACTTGTAGTGGCATTTAAACACCCACATTAAAATATGCAGAGCACTACTGTAAATGCCCTGTAACTGCAGACATATAGGTATGCCATATTTTGTCCTTTCCATGCAGTCACTTTATGTGGCTACAGTGGAACAGATGTCTGGAACATAAGCAACAAATGTCAAAATTCATGTTCTACTTCCATGAAACTGTTTCTCTTTTTCCATCTGCACATCTGTTACTTTTAGTTATGCCAAATAACAGAAAGCTAGGGGCACCTCCAGAATGAAAGCAACAGATTTGATGGTGCATCACGGATGCAAACACCCTCACTGGTACCCACAACTCCAACCTAATGCCTTCCTGGCATCCCTGGGGATTAGTAGCACTGGTGACAGCCAGGCAGCAGGTTTCTCTCTGGGTGTTCAAGACTGCATCACCATAAAGCAGATATAGGATAGACTGTAGGGAGACACTCTTAAAAATTAGGAAGAACTGTAAGTACATAGTAGGGACCCAGCTAGAAATTGCAGCTGATTACATATGGGACACAAGCAGGAACCTAAGATGAAGCAGGAAAGGACCTGGCCAAAAACCAAGCTGAGAAGGGGATTGACACAGGAGAGGCAAGTCCCAACAGATTCCCAAAACAGGCCTGTATTTTCACAGGAACATGCACTGCTACTGCTTGCAGATTGAAAGTTCTGACTAAACAGAACCAGAAGGAGATTGTGCAGGCACCACACTACAGCCCCCCTCTAGTCCAGCACCCAAATTCACTGATGGACATTTCTCAACTTTGCCTTAACATCAGAGCCAGACAACAGCGATTCAACATCCTCTGGGGATGTCTCCTGTATATCTATACTACCACCTTCCCCAAGGTGAGTATAAGAATTTCCCTAAGTATCCTGATGTCTGGTTTCTTTCAGCTAAGTGACACATTTCAGGATTTCAAGGCCCTGTTCATCAGTGCACTGGACAAGTACCCAGAGCACTACTGTAACTGCTCTGTAATTGCAGATATCATCAAGCTTACTTTGCAATAAGATGGGCTTTTCAGCACTGTAATCATGGCAGCCCAACACAGACTAGTCTCATTACACTTCTGTATGTCCAAAGAAGGCTCCATGTGGAGTGCCCAGAGGGTGAAGAGGGTTAGTTACCCTGCCATGAGGACTTAGAGACAAGTGAGTCATCTGGACAGTGAAGCAGGTCCAGGACCAGAGCCTGGCAGCTTCAAAACATGGTGGAAAATTGTAGATATTGATGGAGGCTCCATGTGCTAGTATTTGATCCATGGCAATATGGAGGCTGTGTGAGAAGAAAGCATAGGTATGTAGACAAAGTATTAAAAATATATATATAAACTGTAAATTAAAGGAAGAAAGTAAGGGATGCCACTGCAGCACAAAACATGAGAGGTCTTAGAGCTGCCTCTATGTTTCATTGTAATTTTTCTGCCTTGGCCTGACTGAAGTCAGTATATGGTCTTTCCCATACCATTGCTGTACGTAATGCAGCAAAATGCAGATAATTTTAGTTATCCAGCTGTAGTCAAAAAAAGTGGTTCCTTGTTTACAATCAGCACTAAATCAAACCTAAACCCTATTAAAGGGAAGAGTCCCTTGAAATCAACAGGTTGAATTTTCCTCACATTTAGATGGTTGGTGTAACTCATTCATTTCAATAGAATTACTTTAATTTCTACCAGTGTAAGTTAGAGTAAAATTTTAATAGGATGATGTCTTCTTACCACAGGACCCAAACGAGATCTTCCAGACAGCTGGTAGCACCTAATGGCCACCCATGGTATTATGCAATGGCTGCAGAAACTTTCGGTTCCATCCCAGTGTTGAAAGAAAAAAATAGAGAACTGAAGCAGACTCTGGTTTTGAGATGTGTAAGAAAGAGCCCAAACCAAGGGCTACAGTGTGTTGCATCATGGTGAATCACAGTAAAAGAACTTCCTGTTACCTAGTATAGAAGGAGAAAGGAAAAGGAAAAATAATACATACAAGTTTGATACTTAATGAGTTGTTGACCCAAAATAATTTCAGGACCTGTATTTAAATAGAAAGGTATGTTTGTGTTTTGCTTTTATTAATTGGACATATTTCAATATTCAATTTTCCCATTGTTTAAGTTTTTTTTTAAAATGAAACAGCATAAAGATTTTACTGTATTTCAGAAAGCTAGATGGCTTAAACAGCTGCAGCCATACCACTTCAAGTGGAAGATAAAACTTTTGCACAACAAACAATGTGACCATGGTTCCACACAGGCTACAGCTAAAAGAATTTGTTTTTCCTCCATTACTGTTCAACAAAGGTGTCAAAAATAATAGCCAAACTCCATATATGGCCTCTATCATTCTCCTTATCCTTCACCTGCCTATTCTCAGGCTATCTCTTTTCTTGGCTTGTGCTTAAATTTCTGTCATGGCCTCTATCATCCCCAGCATTGAGGACAGAAATACACCAGAACATCTAAGCTTTTTTTGTCAGTGTTACTTAGGGATCATTAATTCAGTTGTACCTTAAAGCCCACAAAGTCCTATGCTAGCCCTGTGCCTTTTCACTGAGGTGCAGCTGTCAAGTCCTCAATTTCCTTGCCACTCCTCTCTTGGAGCAGCCCCGTACATCACTGAACAGCACAGCAATGCCCCGCCGTTAGCCCCTCCAGTAAACCATATACACAGCTCTCCTTTGTCACACGACTGCATTGGTTGCGTTTGGAACAGCACAGCCCGCTTCTGTAAGAGCAGGAGGTCTGGCTGCTGTTGCAGAAAACTGGCTTTGTTGCATACACACACAGAGTAGGTGTGCAATGCACACATGGTTAATGCGATGCTCATTGAAAGCACTGGAGCTATTTAGGCATGTTGAAGACACCCAGTGAAGAGTGCCTGTGCTTGCAGAGGACACCAGCAAGGAACAGGCTGCCACCCCCAGAATAATTGGTGCAAGCTATTTCTTCCTCAGGAGTAACCTGAGAGTAAACAGGGACTAAGCCAAAGAATTGTTCTGCCAACAGAAGCAGCTCGAACCTGGCTACCTTGAGCTCCTCAGTCCCTCCCATCCTACATGTGCCCATCGTCTTCTGTCTTGGAAACTACCACGTGAAGTTCAGGATGACAGACAAGGAGACAGTTCCCAGCCTTGTTCACACAGCCTGATGAGACACCCCTCAGGCAAATAGGAAGAAGAATGTTAGATGCTTTGCTTGGTCTTGAGGGCATCTGCTTCTCACCTGGCAGCAGTGCATCCGTGCCAAGGATCCTGTTCCACACAGAAACTTCCCACTGATCCCGCAAGGTTGCCCCTGGTAGAAGAGGAATTTTATCAGTCTTTCCTCAAGGTTCTTCATTTTTTCTCTGTCACAGGCACATTCTAGGACAGTAACTAGGACAGAAAAGCTTTGGGTTTGGTAGAAAATACATCTCCACCAAGCCCACAAATTTTCTGTCCTAGTCAGCAGAGGGGATCAGAAGTCCTTATTTTCAGGATACATTGCTTCCAGCACTTGGCTCCTTCTCATAGCATCCACCCTTACCAAGGGAAATAGATTTCAACCACCTTCATGGAGCATTTCTAAGATATTTGTTTTTCCACTGTGACAGCCTAGTGTGCCTCTCAGCTCCTTCCCCCCAGGGAAAGGCAGTGTCTCTCTGTGCCTGGCACATTTACCATGGCATATGCCACCAAGACATTACCTGAAAAATACTCTGCAAAAAGTGCTAATTCCCAGCACTGTTGTCCAAAGGGACTGCTGGAGAAAAAACAATAGCTGTTTGCACAGTGGCATAACTATCTTGTTTCCTGACTTCTCAGTAAAGTGGTCTTAAGAGGTCTGCATTAAGTGGGAGCAACAAGAGTAACACCAGTGAGACGAAATAAAAGACAGGATATATTTGTGGAGCAGGTGAAGTTGATGGCATCAGCTGAAACAGGGACAAAGCAAGCATTCTGGAAAGAGAGATGGGCAGAAAATTAGTGAAGTAAACAGCAGCAGAAGACTGGCTGTGTCATGTTTCTGTGGCAGTAGCTAATAGAGATGCTGTAGAAGTGAACAGACCACTGCAAAAAGGAGGATCAGCTAAGCTCCTTGACTGGGACAATTTTAGAATACGTAGACTGCCCTGCTGTCCTGACAAAAAGCTCTGTGGTGATGTGTCTTCTCATTTTGCCAAAAAGATGCAGAGCGTCCACCCACTAAGCAGCAGTGCCAGGCTTGCTTACCCTCGTTCCATCATTATTTCATGACAGGGGAAGATACGGACCTCAGCCCAAGCTCCTCCACTGCTCATCTTACCCAGCAGCACATCTTCCTCTTCTTAAAAAGATTTAAGAAGGATCTTCACCCTCTGCCTCTTAAAAACCAAACATCTGGTCACTCTAACCAAAGCTAGCTAAGTCCCTCCATCTTCCCACTCCACCGCTTCTCACTTCCCCTCTGGAGCAGGGTTTTATCGTTGTCACCATGTTCCACAGCACTGGTGGTGCAGGCTCTTCTGCCCCCAGATATTCCACTCAATGGGGCTGAAAAGGAAAGAGAAGACGCCACACACGGAATAAGTGCGTGAAGGCTCAGTGTACTGCCTCTTTCTCCAAAATTGGCATGACATGCTGGCCCCACTTTCCAGGAGTGTTTACATGGAAGTGGTTTGGTTTCGTCTGGCTGCTTGCTTGTCATTTGCTTGCTCTGTTTGTCTGTTTTCTCCACTCTAAATTTTCATCCTAAGCAAAAGTTTTATTGCAGTGCTGTGCAGATATTTTTCTGACTGCTACAAAACCATGCACAGGCTGCATCCCTTTCCCCCCTAGTCTGAGCTCTTAAAGCCAGGTGCTAATACAAACATTAACACACTGCAGCAGTGTGTCATCTCAACATTACAGAAAGTTATTTTTTGTTTTGTTTTGCTTTAAGCTGACCTTGCATAAGGCTGTTCAAAATCAGGGAACAGTTGCTTTATTTCCTCCCACCACACGCTAAGCAAGACTTCTTCTTTCACCTTTTTGCACAGTGTACCAGCTCCCTGCCCCTGGATGCTGTGCACCCAGAGAGGCTGCTGGAGCCCTAGGCGTGGCAAGCCCTGCACAAGGCTGCTCACTGCAAAGCTGCTGGACACTGGCCTGGCACTGCTGCACCCACACAGCTCTCATTCAGTGGCTCAGCAGGAAGCTGCCAACAAAACCCTCGCACCACAAATGCTGCTTCCAACAAAATCTTCTAGCTTTCCGTGCACTTCAGGCTGGAGTTGTCTTCCCACCAGAAACTGGGGTATGACACCTCCCCAAGGATCCCAGACAGGTGCTGCAAGCAAAAGTTCAACTTTTCCCGTCACTGACCAGAGGGTCTGCGGCTGCCAATGGACCAGTGAGCCTACATCTGTACATACAGAATGTGGAAGAACAGAACTATGTAGACATCGCGGGGGGGGGGGGGGGGG
>WKFP01015094.1:1229406-1257265 GCA_011057875.1 Pterocles orientalis
CATCCTGCTGTCCACCAGGACCCCCAGGTCTCTCTCCCCTACACTACACTCCAACAGGTCAGTACCCAACTTATACTGGAACCTGGTGTTGTTCTTGCCCAGATGCAAGACTCTACACTTGCTCTTGTTAAATTGCATTAAATTTTCCCCCGCCCAAATCTCCAGCCTGTCTAGGTCTCGCTGGATGGAAGCACAGCCTTCTGGCGTGTCAGCCATTCCTCCCAGTTTCATATCATCAGCAAACTTGCTGAGGGTGCACTGTATTCCCTCATCCAAGTCGTTGATGAATATATTGAACAGCACAGGTCCCAGTACCGAACCCTGGGGGACTCCACTAGATACAGGCCTCCAACTAGACTCCATCCCATTCACAGCAACTCTCTGGCTTCTTTTCTCCAGCCGGTTCACAATCCATCTCACTACCCGATCATCCAGATCACACTTCCTCAGTTTAGCCGCAAGGATACTGTGGGAGACAGTGTTCAGAATGATTGTTGGTCTGGGATGACTGTTTCCCACAATCTTTAAAACATGCTGTACCACACTCTGTGTGCATTTAGTGACATAAACTCCACACCATACATTTCACAGACTGGTAGAAAACACCTAGGCTCTCTCAGGATGCACGGAGACATGTTTCAGAAAGAAGAGGATTAAAAATATGAAAAAGAAAGGCACATTTTCTCCTCTTCCCACTGACCACAGCATTAACGTCTCTTCATCTCACTCTTGTGTCTTTCCTCCCCCTCATCTTGTCTGACTCTTGACTCCTCAGCATTCAAATCAAGCCTGGGGAAGCAGCTCTCAGTCCTTTGCCCTTATGAGTCAGAAAGGACCAAGCCGCAAGAGAGCTTCAGAAAATTTTTATCTTCTATTTTAAGAAGCCAGTGCTGAGATACTTGTCAGTAGCCCAAATGTGCAACATTTTTCGTTAGAAAAGCAACATGCTTATTACAGATTCAAAGGTCACCATCCACTGATATTTGAGGCCCTGGTCTGACTCCCAAGGACAAGAGACCACCTGAAAGGAGGTATTGTCAGAATAGTTTTAGCACTGCAAACAAGCTCATTCTCAATACCTAATGTAAATTTATTCTTTTTTTTGGGTCTGTTACGGGACTTAATCCATTATCTTCAACTGTTCTCAGTTTTATCCTCCTAATCTTAAGGGATGATTGGCCTTAATGCATTTGGAGCAGATTTTCTGCAATAACTTTTGTGAGGGACTGGCTCAGGTCTTTTACTTTTTGAGGTTTGTACCAAAAGCAAAGCTATCCATTTTGCAGTGTTATATAGTCTGGCAAGAGATCTTGTATCCTATGTAAAGCTGTGTGCAAAGCTTACAGGATTTTGAATGTTGTTTCTGACCAGGCTCTTTATGTCCTTAGTTAAGAGTATGTCATGCATGTTTTAGCAGATGTGTATTCTGTGCATATATTCTTGCTGAAGTACAGTTGCTTTTGGTGTGTGGTCTGCAGAGAAGAACTGTTGAAGTTTGGCCTCAGTGAAAGCTATAAAATATTCATGTCACACAGCAACTATGACAGTAAATGGTCAACTACACAGTCTTTTTTGACATCAAAGTGTAGAACCCCTAATAATTTTCTCAAAAGAAATCTAAAGGCATTTCCAGGTTTCATCATAGACAGTTTACAGTATTTAAATAAGAGGAAGGTCAGACAGACTGCTGGGAACTGGCAGATGTTTTTGAGAAAAAACAAAAATGTCACTTAAAAAAAGCAGCTGAAGATTCCCACTTCTTTACTACATTGGTAAAATGAGGTTTCAGAAACAGTCACAAAATATAACTGGGAATTTCCCAAGATTTTAGGACTTTTTGTCCATCTACATCCCTGTTCATATTTAAAAGCAAATACACATTATGTAACAGAAGGGGGGACAGTTATAATATATATCATTAGCCAGCAGTGCATTTCTAGCAACTGAATAAGACATTATAAATGCAGAAAAGCAGCACATGAAACCTGCAATATCCAACCGGTAGAGAAAATAACTTAAATTCACAAGAGACCATTGTTTCCATCTTTCTGTGTTACATCAAATCTGTTTGCCTAGATCCCATCAGCACTCGCATAACACAGTTGGGCTTTCTTCCAGCTCACTTGGTCTTTCCTTATCTGAAATGGAACTACTAACTTTCCTGCTTTACTAGTAGTTCTATTTATCATTTACACATGTTTTCCTTCTACGTGGAGGCATAGAATGAGCAGTTTACCAGAAACTGAACTGAAAGTGCCCAGAGGATAAATGTAAGGAGGTAAATGCATGGACACAGTAGGGAGTGGGAGTTCAAGCACAAGTTAACAGTGGAGGTTAACAGCGAGCTGCTGACAGGGCAGAAAGATGCTCCACACAACACACAACAGATCTGTGCTGCTGGCCCCAACCAGTAATGAGCTTCTGGTTTTCCCCAGGACTATACAGAACCGAGCAAGAGGAGAACACTGTTAACATATATCTGAAAACACTCCTCAATTTAGGGCAGAATTATGAATCCATATGGATCCTAATGGATGTCTCTGAACTGCTTTTTCTGATGATGATGACGACTGAAAACCCTCCTGAGAATCATATTCCAGCCTTTCATGATCTTTACCCTCACGTATTTTCCTAATACATTATATTTCCTTAATGCTTAACCAAATATTCTTTTATTGCAGCAGCCCTTTATGCATTTGAAGACCAGCATGTCTACATCCTTCTTGGTTAAGCAACTCCAGATTGCTAGTTTTTTTCATATTTCCTCATAGATCATACATCCTAAAAGACTCCTTATTGCTGTTCCTCTTCTCTGAATTCTCAAATCAGTCTATATCCTTCTAAAGCCATACTTCTCCAACTAGACATAATGGTGCAGCTAATGTTTTGCTAGTGTCAAGTGGAAAACCTTGATCTATCCTGCAAGCTAAGCTCTTTGTTTATATGACCCAGGATTTGTCATTTGCGGAGTAGTAGCACTGTTGATACATTTTCATAGTTTCACCCACTCAGTCCTTTTTTGCCAGTTAACCACTTTTTCCCTCACCAAAACCTGTGGCAGATGGCTTGACTTGTTTTAAAATCACATCCTATTTTTATCAGACAATTTCTTCAATTTGTCAAGATAATTTTGAATCCTACTGTCCTTCAATTTACTGAAAATATTACCAGACATAAGACATGCTCATGAAGCACCTGATTCTTCCAGTTTATCCCTCCTATAGTGGATTAATCTACATCATCTTGCCCTAATTTGCTGATCTGAACATCATCAAAAGCCTTAGTAAAATCAAAACTGCCTGAAACCTACTCCTTCCTCCATGATCGCAAGGCCAGTTGTGATGAAGTCTTAGAAGGGAAGACTGATCTGCTTAGTAATAGCCTCATAGTTATGGCTGATTTTAAACTAAGCTAATGAGTTTTAATCTTCAGTTCTTCTTTCCTACTTCTCACTGATGCAGAGAAAATACAAAAAGAGGGTCTGAGCAGTGGATACAAGTATGTATTCAGTTCAGCTCAACTCAGAAGAATTCTGCAGATGAAGTCACTGAAGTCAGCAGTATACAAGGAGATACCAGAAAAAAAATATTTTAGAATTAAACATAACACTATGTTCAGTTTACTGCAGCAACATGGAATCTACTGGAAGGTCAGAGACTTCACAGGTAAGCAGTGAGTGACTACTGTTCAAAACAATAGTACAAAGCATAATCAAAAGTGCATGAAAATTGTTAGGACAATGTGAAAAATTATTCTGAACTGTAGTCTAGAAGTGAGTTTAACAATTGAAGGACATCCTGTCATTTCCAGGAAAAGAGAAAAGCCTACTTTATCTTGTTTGTATATTCCTGACAAGAAAAAATAAAATCATATTTCCAAACTTATTGTTAATTTAGATAACCTGAGAATTATGAGTGGATTCTCAGGAAAAAAAAAGAAAAAAAAAGAAAAAAAAAAAGAGCAAGTGCCTTTCTTAATCAAGAAAATTATTGGCTAAGTATTCCTGTTCTGAAAAGTCATTTTAATGGGCCAAATAGGATCTCTTTAACTGCCTGTAAAAACATTTCAGTCATTACAGCTAAGTATGCTCAGGTCGGGTTTTTTTTCATCCAGACAATCCTCTGTAGCTTCCTACTGTTATGGCAATGGAATATTTCAACTTTCATCCGTTAAGTCTAATTAAATCATTGAAGAAGTTAATCAGTTAAAAGATCAGTTAACGTGTGGTTAGAATCACCAAAGCTGGCGAGGACCTCTGGAAGTCCTCCAGACTCCTGGAGGTACTCCAACTCCCTGCTCATGGCAGGGCCAGCTTCAAAGTCAGATCAAATTGCCCAGGGCCAGGGCCAGTCAAGTCCTGAAAATCTCTGGTTCATATTATTATTCCAGTAGTTATCCACCATGAAAGCCTTTCTTGAGGAATGCTGTTACAATTGTCATGTCAGTTGGCTTTACCATGCATACCAAAGCCTTGGTCCTCTCTCACTGGATATAACCAAAGTCAATGACGGCAGCATCAGTACTTTGTTTACCACATGCTTTTTATATTTTATTAGAATAGGCACTCCTAAAAGAACTGCTGCCAGTATATATGACATGAACTGAAATGGTTAAGCAATAGCAAATTAATTTGAGGATTTCTTGTCCGGTAATACCTTGGTGCTTACAGAATCACAGATAAAATCCTTCCAAACAGCGCTAGAAATACAGCTTCCACACACATTTATAGTACTATTTGGTGAAGAAAGAAACCTTTTGGGGACTAATATAGAATAAGGAAGGTAGGATTTGGCACCAGCAAGCTCTTTGGAAAGCTTTGCAATTTTTCATAAAGAGCAAGGAGAATTTGCCTGCCAAATAACCATGCTGGGTGGAGCTATGCAAACTGCCCCTGGGGGCAAGGATAAGTTCTGGAGCACCTCAGTGGTGGAACGGAAAGTATGAATGCCTCTGAATGCTGGAAAAAGTACACGCAGGACTGCAGACTGCAAGACAATTATATTTCACCTAGTGAAAGTCCACAGGCCTGCTTCAGTTTCAATCACCTGACGTCAGCTAGCAGAAACAAGTCTAATACGGGCAGGTCTTCCGGTGACTCTCATGGAACTGCTGTAGGGAAGCGTGGGTAGGTAACTATTCTCATTAGCAGTATTTCCATTCACCTATTCAGCTTCAAGGAATGAGAATCCCTTCTAAATCAAGAGGAATGCTCCCACATTCTTTCCCATGTGTTAGGGCACACAGGTTGGCATAAAGCTGAGAGCTCTTGGATTAAATTTATTTAAATTATCTCTTCTCTGTTGATCCCTGTGTAGGAGGGAGAACCTGACACATGAGGAAAACTTATAGTATTGATGTATGTTTCTTGAAAAAAACCTATTAACTGAAACACACTATAGCTAGTCTTACCACTATTTTCAGCCAACTTGTTTTATCCACTACAGATTCACACCGAAAAAGAAACCCTCCAAATAAAATAAAATTTAAAAAAATACAGAAAGAAAATTGCAGAACTAATTTCAACATTCAGAAATCATTATTTTAATTTAGACTCCTTTGAGAAACAATCCTATTCTTGTTTCATCCCTGCTTGATTCTGTTACCACTTCACATGTTTAGAAACAACCTGAAAATAAAACATGTGATCTACCAACAAATAAATAATCTGATGGAAGTGTTTCCTGGGAGAAAAGGAAGAGCTACATTCTGGTGCAGCTAGTCCAATCCCCACTTGTAGCCATGGCAATTTTTATATCCAAAAATCAATGTGTTCTCGCCACTGAACATCCCTACCGTTATAGAAATCAAAAATATACCTGATGCAGTGCAGCAAAGCATCCAGCTAGGCTAGCCACAGTCCAGCTTCCTCTAAAGAATAAAATGAACCAGCCGATCCGGCTTCCAGGCATTCGTGTCTGCTTTTTGCTCTTTCTATTCCCAGGAGTCCAGTTAGATGGATGCACACTGGAACCCTTGAACTGAGTTCTCTCCTTCTTTGCCAGTGCTTACTGGCTGACAAAACAGCCCTTCTTTCCACATTCATAGCATAATCCTTACCAATGTTGCAATTATGTTACTCCTTAGTTCGTATTTGCAGAGAGACAGACTCTACAGAGGCTTTCAGCCTCATGGCTCCCTCCAGATCCTAGGGAGCATGGGGGAGAATATAGAAGGATTGCTTTTCATTTAGAAGGGATTACCATCTATTAAAGATCAGTGGGAGAATGGTACTGTCGTGGTGCCATGTTTTCACTGCCATCAAGTACCAAAGTAAGATTCCCTTCCTGAAACAGCAACACTGGCATTTTCTGTAGTATTAAAGTGTTATTTTGAGATGGTAGGTGGGTGGCTCCACCCCCAAAATTATCCCATAAAGAACTGAAATTTTTTTAATCAGGTAGTGGTTCACAGTGAATGCTGCAGACAATCATACACAGATACAAGAAATACCAACGCCTAGCTCAGGGTGACAGTTATGCTCGTGTTATATGACTAAGTGCTACTTCTAGGGCAATTGAATTTTCTCAAAAAGATTTTGTATAGGTATGTCAGGTGGTCTTGTTTGAACCCTGTTTGTTTCTTCTGCTCTTAAAGTGATGCTATGTGACTGACATCAAAGAAGAGAGTTCAGGATCACTCCTACAAATTTCCTAGGAATGCCCCAGCATTGCCTGCCGTACAGACACGTTTTGCAACGTGAGTAACGTGCTTAGTGCAAATAACCTAAAGGAGAAATATGGAAATGAAACATGAAATACAGAAATGTTTTTGGCTGCTGTGGACCTGACCAGCTCATGACAAACATAGACATGAGCAAAAAGTCTTTGACTGTTTGGACCTACCCAATGGAAAGAAGATGCCCATAGGTACCACCTAAGGAATGGAGAAATCCTATTTCTCTGGGAAGCTGCTCTGAGGGGAAGGGTAGAAGAGGAGTTAAAGCAGATTAAGGGGAAAAAAAATAAATTTTTTTTTGGATAAAAATTGTATGCATTTTAGCTGTAGCAGTTGAGAGAAGAATAGAGAAAGACCTTAAGTCTTAATGCTAGACAAAATCTGATACCTGAGAAGTGGTTTGAGCTCTTGAAAGTAGGTGTCAGATGCACAGATAGTAATGCCCCAACTAAGGAAACGTTAGATTGCTAATACTTCACATGGGGAAACATCTCATCTCACCAATAACCTTTATGAGAATAAACACTTGACTACAAAAGATAACTCTCCTCTGTACATTCCAGTCACTCAACTCTCACTGAGAAGGAAACCTTTAATAGTTTAACAAAGGCATGAACACTGAAAAAGACAACTTAGTGAGTCACCAGACATGTTGAGATCCCAAAGAGAAGGGCATGTCTCTAGGGGAAACATCTGGATAGATCAAGGGCTTTTTACCTTGTTTGGTTCTGGAAAACATAATCTTTCAAGCCTAGCTTCTTCCCGTAAGTAGGCAAAAGTCTTCTTAGTGGAAGACCAGTTTTCCAAAGAGTTATACTTGGTAAAGAAAATAAATATACATATTACAATATGCGACTGATACGGAGAATCTGTCAGAGATAAACGTACGCCAGGGGAAATTCTTTATTTTCCTTCATTATCAGAATTACTTAATCGTAAAAACAAAGAGTGTTGGGTTTTGTACCATGAAAACTGAAAGCAAATTAATCTCATTTTCTAAATCTCAAGGTCTACTTGCCTAATTGCTCTGTCTCAGCTCAGACTTGGTAACATTTAATAACTGGTGGAAGAAACACCTGGGAGCATGCTAAATCTTTGGAGACTACAAATGAAGCAAATGCAAACAAATTTCTATGACTTCATAGTGTTCACTTCTCAAATGAAATGTAATTAAGCACTGACTTACAGCTGTCCCCAAACGTTATACCAGGCTGACCATTCTGCAAGCATTTCCTGTGACTGTGCTTATTGTACTTTTTCTCACAAAAGAACACTAACATTTTGGTTGTCCCTGCTGACACAGAGCACCAGATGATATCCGCTGCTGTCAGAGTGGAACTGGTTGGCATGTCAGGAGAGCACATGCACACCTTTCTGGTCGTATCAGTGAGTATCTCTATAGAAATTAAACTTTATTCTTACTCTCAAATTCCTTGACAAATGGCACCATGGGTTTTCAGCAGACTAATGAGCACCTACAACACTCAGACCTCCCTGCAACCTGATAGCAATGCAGACCAATTGTTCTCTTGAAATACCTCCCTGGCTCCCAATTCTCACTCCTGAGTTTACTCTGTAACTTGCTTTGAGAGGGAGCATAACCACTCAGAAGCACACTTCAGACTTGAAAGAAGTCCTCTCTACTTTGTCCAGTGGAGAGGTGCATATTCAAACAAGTAGGAAAAAGTTTGAAAAATAAAGCAACTGTTCAAGTGAGTTGGAAACGATGGGTTATTGAACTGTATGATAAAAGAACAACATTTCTGAAAGAGCCGCTTTGAAATACACATTTGGAGTTCATATGTGGAGCTGGCTACAACTTCCCCAAGCACTTGCTGTGCTCTGGGGAAAGCTTCACCATAGAAATAGAAACTCAATTGGTACTTAATAAGTTAAAATGTTCAGTCACAATATAGGTCACTGTTTCATGTAGGATTTGCTCAAAAACATAATGTTCCTTTACAATCCATACACTTATAATTTAAATAAAGGCATCCAATTTCTCAGTAAACTTTGCCTTTATAGGTAAATGCAGTAAAGTTTAGTTTTTCCTGTATTTACATAACAGTCTGTCCACTGAGACCTATTGTTGTTATTGGCTTGCCTGAAATGACTAATAGCATAAATCAGTCCCTACTTAATATGTCTGTCCTGAATACGCTCGTTGCTCTTGCAAGAACGCTATCCCTGGGGAGCCAGCCTAAAGAAAATGATCTTCCAAAATGGGTCTGTATGGACCGCAAGGAAATGAATACAAGATTTTGCATCACCAAATAAAATTAAATAACCTTGTAGGTGACTTTGTTAATCAGATAACATTATAGGCTGGCACTAAACATTTCAGAGAAAAAAAGGCATATTACATCAATGTTTTGTCAAGAGGAAAACAAACAGAAGAAAGGACGCTACTAAACCACACTTGAGACTATGAATGTGGATCCAAAACTCTATGTCTTGTATATATCCTACATGTCAGCAGCCCTGGAATTTCCTTAAGAAACAGACTAGGGAAGTAAAACTCTGACAAAGCATGCTTTTGTGATCATGTCTAGAATGTCACTTGGAAGTCAAATAAAGACATCAGCTGTGTCATCTGCAGCTGTGAGACTCTTAAACAGAATACTGTCAATGACAAAGCTTTCAACGTCACAAAGTAGGATAAAACGAGACATGCTAAAAATTTAAGAATAAATGTGCATAGTCGGCACTTATGCTTTTAGTTTTCCTTGAGACTTACTCTTGCCCATTGATGCAGTCTGCACAGTCTTTACGTCCATGATGTAATCTTGTTTAAGGGTAGAGGAGATTCTACAGGAAGCAAATACACATTAATAATATTTTAACTGAGATTAGGCATGTGAAAACAATGTCTTCGGGAAGCGGTTGCTAATAAAATTGTGATAGCAATAGTAGTGACACATTCATTACTAGGAAGTCGTTACGGCAAAACTAATGAACAGTTTGCTATCCAGGATGATTTTCTAATAAACTGTTATCTGCACAGATTATTATTTTGAAGGAAAACATTACTCCAGAAACAAGAAAGGAAAAAGCTGCTGCTCTCACTACACCTTGCATTTCCTTTCAAATGGACATATTAACAAAACATTGCTTACTCTTCACTTCATAAAAATATGCAATTTGAATTGCCTTTTGAATAGCTCTCAATGTAGGAATCTTTTATGGCAGTAGGGTGTTCAGAACATCTGTTATACTTCCTCAAAGCCAAAAAAAAAACCCATTAAAAAGATAGGAACTAATCTATATGACAAAGTGCCAAATGTAGTCATAGAATAAATCAATAGTATTGTCCTGTCTTTTATCCTCAGCCTACTATGCCTCTAAATAGAGATCATGTGAGTTACTTCAACATGTTCATGAAAAACAGAAAGATCTACCAGGTTGTTGAACTCCTGCTTTTTCTCTCCAGAAGCAGAAGTAACTCCCACGTTCCAACCCACACAGTTTCGGCTGCATGTTTGGCATGAGCCGAAGGCCGGAGTGAGGTCCCAATGCTGATTGTCCATTACTGTTATGTACAAATGAGGAAAGAGTCAGCCTGTGAGTCCTAGATGAAAAGCAACAGAAACCATGTCCAGCAAGAGGCCAAAGTAAAACTGGCACCCAGCTCCAGAAGTGCTTCTCCATTATCTTTGGGATAAGGGACACTGGAAAACAATCCATACTTGGCTTTAACTAATGTGCTTGTTCCTGTGTGGGAACAAAGAGCACTTAAACAGTCAGAATGCTGCACTGGATGTTAACTGCTTTAGTTTTAATTGCTCATGTTGGAAGGGGCTTTAAATACCCTGAACCAGTGCCTGTCCTCTCCCACATTCCTGGAAGTTGGCTTCCAGAATGCAAACATGAGGCCAAAGGAGGTGCCAAGAGATGGTCCAGAAAGATTAACTGCTTGAATGATTCACAATGCAGCTCAGAATCTCTGGCCTGAGGAGTCTCCCTGGTGCTTAAGAAGAAACCCCAAAACCAACAACAAGTCTCGACACTTGGCTTACCCAATTATTGTCTGGAATAGTTGCTGTGTATTCTACAGAGAGATGAAGGTGAAAAATAAGCTTTCATTAAAGTCAGTGAGAATTTAACCACATGACTCCAGCTGGAACAGAGCATTGCCTGAAGAGCTTTTTGGAAGTGACTTTCTCAACACTATTTTAATGGTCATTTGTGTGGCACATCCAACGATTATTTAAACTTCAGAAGTCTCAAGAAATGCTTAAACTTATTTGCTGGGGCTAGCTGTGGTCCTTCTACAAGAGCAGGCAACCTAACTTACTTGTTTCACCCTCGAAAGGGCTTTAGAGGCTGAGTGTTTGTGTATTTTCTGAAGAAAGCCCTGAGTTCTCCTTGCAGGCAACTGAAACATTTCTAAGATACACACACCCCTCACTGTTCGCGGGTTCTTTGGAAGCACAGCTTTACAGAAAAATCGTTTAGTTCAAGAAATACTGTCTTGTGTGAAAGGGGTAATTCACCTATTACTACTGTCACAAGTTTTGACGCAGTAAATGAAATTATTTCCAACTCTTTTTGGAAAAGAAGCCAAACAAATCCATGGTTAGACATCCACCTTCCTAGCAAGAACATGTTCAGGCATAAGTTGTATAGACCTCTGTTGAAAGCGTGAACAGGTTGGGTTTCAGGCAGCACACAGTGAAGTTCACACCCTTCTCTTCTTCCAAAAGACACATATTTAGTCTCTACTAGATGGAAAGAAACTTGTTCCTCTTCAGTTTCTTACTAGTCTTCTAAAAACTCAGAGAGTGACTTAGATGAACGTAGAGATTCAGACCCTTAACAAGAGAGAAAATAAATACTCTATATATAGCATGTATCAAGCAGCCTGGCTGACACATACAGATAACTGTGCACTCATCATTTGAGTGGACACAGCTCTGATGATATATTCTCAGAACACACCTGCTTCACCTTTTGTGGAGTTCCTTCCAGCTCTGCTGTCTCTGCACTTGCCTGAACACACTTTTGTGATAACTCTGTCTCTGCTTAGGGAAGTGGCACAGGTAATTCAAAGACACTACATTCAATAATGGATTAAAAGCATCTGTACAGAAACAGATTTATATTCTGGGTTTCTCTGAATTAAAGCTGGTTTTGATAT
The DNA here is from genome assembly GCA_011057875.1 of Pterocles orientalis. Lineage (NCBI taxonomy): Eukaryota > Metazoa > Chordata > Aves > Pterocliformes > Pteroclidae > Pterocles > Pterocles orientalis. The sequence goes on from WKFP01015094.1 coordinate 1,241,219, forward strand.
GACCAGCAATGTGCAAGGCTAGCTTTAATTCAGGAACTTGTCAGTACTCCAGATCTGAAGCCTGAATCAGAGGTGGAGCTGACTATCCTGTTTCCTCCAAAGCTAAAATGCTTCTTCCCTCTGCTTTTTTTTTTTTGTCTTAGACAAACAAAAGGTCATAAACTTTTTACTCATGAATTTCACAGAAAGATGATTCATATTCACATCATCCTGTGCCATTCTCTTTAAGGGAAGAGATCCAGGACTTGAATCCAACATTCAATAATTTTGATCCCTGACCTTTTTAGACCTTTGTTCTCACTAGGGCCATTTTGATTATTAAACCACATAATCTGACCTCCTATGTATCACAGTCCATACATTCCACTCAGATTGGTGCTGACCAAGAATGTCGGTCCTCCAAGGCAACCCTTAAAATAGGTGCAGAGACCAGGAGAAATCAGTGGTGGTCACTGCTATTTGGAATGGTGGCGCAAGGCAGCTGCCAGGGCTAGACAAGTTTGTGGGTGCTGGTAGCAGCAGGGGGATCTCAAGGCACAGGGGAGACTTCATGAAAGGAGAGAAAAGTAAGAGGGAAAAAATAAAACATATCATCTTCATCTAAAATTTACCCTTCTATTCATTCTTCATCTCATTCTGAGAGCCCCCTTTCAATGCCCTTTCTCTCTCTCAGCTTCCTTTTTATTTCACCCCAAACACCAAAACCCCGCTCACAGCCTTCCTTCCCTTTCTCCTCTTCTGCTGATCCTCTTTTTGCTACTGCTGAAAAATGAATTTGGAAGCTTCCTCTGCATAGGAACATTCAATTTGGCCTACCCCACTAAAATGGTTTTGGCTGCCTCTGTCAACTAGGAGTTTCCCAGCATATAAAGACCTGATTAACGCAAGATTTGAAAGTCAAGTATCATTCATACCTACATTTTCAAAGCAGATCTAAAAATATGAACAGAAGTTATTATTATGCTTGCGTAGCAGAAACATTCTCTAATTTCCCATAATTAGAGCTAAGCCTCATGCAGAGAGGGTATAATCAGAATAATAAAACTGTTTGTTGGAGCATTCACTTGGTAGTTCTGAAATTGCAGTTTTAAGCAAGATGCTTGTGTTTTCTGAAAATTTCAAGCATCAATTCTTTTAACATGAACATGACATGAAAATATTTTTTGCACAGTAATATCAAGTCAATTTTATATTGGAAATTAGCACTTTCTGGAATGCAGAAAATAAGAAAGTGCATTGCTGCTCAGCCTATTACCTGTCAATATCAGCAAAGATTGAACTTGACTTCAGGCAAAGCTGGTACAAACTCTCCAACAGAAGGAAATCCATTGATTAAAGGAGGTTGCTCTCTAATGTGTGCAGATATTAATTTGTGTTTCATTGTATGAACTGGAAAAAATGTATTTTGCTAATGTGATTGTTACCTTACTCATGCCCTCTCATATACAATTAACCACTGCCCTTATTTTTCAAAGGAACAAATTACATATGGCAAGAATGAATTAGGAATCAGGGATAGATCCTACTATATTATAGGTAGCCAAGCTGGTTCTCATCTTTATTTAAGTTATTTCAAATAACTTCTGAAAATCCTCAAAATGACTGAAAAATTCCTTGGAGCCCCACTTTGACATCACAAATGCTGTTTGTCCAATGTGGAAGTAAAAATATTTGTTAGATGTTCCTTCAGGAATCTTGACTATAGAGATTACAATGATAGATCTCATTATCAGTAATGACTTACACAAATTAGGAAACTATCCCTGTGACGAAGGAATTATGCCAGCTTCCATACACTGACAACCTCTTCCTTCCCTCCCACACAGGCGTACACTCATTGAATTGGTCTGTCACCTGCATAGCTCCTTCCACAAGTGAAAAAATATTCCTACTACCCATATGCTGCAAATATATGGAGGCTCTTCCTGTTGGTGAAATTGTGAAGTCCGAGAAATGACAGGGCTGATAGAAAACAAACATCATAGTAAGAAAATGCTAGAGCTTAAAATATCCTTCTGGGAAAAAAACAAAATAAAACAAAACAAAACAAACCTGCACTTCAAAAATCCACAGGAGGAGAAGTGAATTATGGACATCAAGAAAACTCAGTCCAGCTGTATAAGGTAAGGTAAGGCAACTCAATACTCCAGAGCTAACTAAGGCACTGTGGTTGACCTTCATTTATGAAGCAGACAGGTTTGATCTGCGTTTGAATGTCAGTCACAGTTCTCTCACATGTTATCTTGACTCTCTAGAGACTCTTGCAGATCTAAAGACATTGAAAGCTCAAATGAAAACAGAGTCACCTGAGGTGCACACAATTAAAATGGAATGACCAGCTATCATCCCAACCAAATCCACAAGGTTAACAGATCTTCCAAAACCCTACCCTTATGTCTGGTACAGCTATCTCCACAGTACCTGAAATACATCAGAGAACACTGGCTCTCATTTCTATCTCTGCAGACACTACAGTTTCTAACAGTTAATATGGTTTCCCAGAGTCTGTTTGCTTGAAACCTATGTCTAAGCCAAAACCCCACCCTAACCCTTCCTCAGCAGACCCTGAATTCGACATAATCTTTACTGGCCACAGAAGCTCTCTCTTGCTGCATTACTGTAGACATTTCATGATGAAACAGCAAGCCCCCTTTCTGGACTTTGTTTTCTGCAGCCAACTGAGGTGCCAATATGGTGCTAAAGCTACCCTGAGTTTTGGGACTGGAATCAGGGTTTGAGAAAACAACGACAGCCATTTGCTTTCAGTGATCCCAAAAGTTTTCCTTTTATCTTCAGAGATGTTACAGGATTCAATAACAAACTCTACTCTCCCAGACCTACTGTCTCAAAATGTTGTCACTGAACTCAGCTATATATATACACTGCAGATATTTCAGCATGTCCAAGAAACAAGTGTAAGGTGTTTTTTTCCAGGTGCTTAGGATAACACTCTGCCTGACAGTATCCAGCAGCAAAACATCCTCTCCGGGACGAAGTTTCTTCAACCATCTCTCTGACTGCAACCCTAGTTTACCCATGTTCATAACCAGAGATTCAGCACTTCAGTCATTACCACACACTACCCCTAGTTCTAACATAGATATCCCAGCTGGCTGTTGAACTTAGTGTAAAACATTCTTTTCCATTGGTGCAAGTTCAAAGCCTACATTTACAGGCTTCCTCCTCATGTGAGCAACACAGACTTGAGGGGGGAAAGCTGTACCGGTGTCAACCGGGCAGGGTCTTCTAGAACACATCCAGCTTTCAAGGGTGCACTTTGAGAGACAAAAGATGGGACAGGAAAGGGGCTAGCTCATATGATGATGTCAGTGTTAAATTTAGTCGAATGATATAAGCACAATGTCCTTCTGCTCATGGAAAGATGGAAAAAGAAATACTACTCAGAACTGGTATGACGATAATTCCACTTCCTAAGTAAGGTTCACATTGCTGATTACATTTTCCCATTATATTTGCTGAGCCAGGCTTTTGTACAGTACTTGAAAGAAAATGATTGAATGAAAGAACATGCATGCTAGGAAACTTCCTGTAAAGTCACTAATGAAAAAAAAACAACTCAACAACTTAATTTCTGAGAGTATTTTTTTTTCTTTTTAAGGGAGTTTGTACTACTTTTCGTTTCTTTACCTGTCGCAGCTGGGACAACAACAATAATTTTACAGATTTGTCCTGAAGTTTTTCAGGAGTTAAGTTGTAACACATCCCTTTGACGTTTTCTGCTCTCACTAAGTTTAACTGCCAAAAAGTTAATTCTCAGTATGTTAACAACTAAATTAAAAGAAATTTAAATATAAATTTAATATTATAAAGTACAATATCAATCTATAATACTACTATAATATAAATATTTGTGTGGATATAATTACTATAATAATTGTTAATTTATATACTATATTAATACATTAAATATTACTGTAAATAATGTAGTAAAATTATAAATAAATTTAATTTAAAAATTAAATCCACCCTATGTCTGATCTGGGGAGACCTTGTTGCTGCCTTTCAATACTTAAGTGGCTTAGAAGGACAAGAGGTAATGGTTTTAAGCTAAAAGAGGTCAGATTCAGACTAGATATAACAAAGAAATATTTTACAGTGAGGACAGTGAAACACTGGACCAGATTGGCCAGAGAAGTTGTAGATGCTCCATCTCTGGAAACTCCAATGTCAGGCTGTACAGGGCTCTGAGCAACCTGATCTACTGAATAATGTCCCTACTCATTGCAGGGGGGTTGGACTAGATGACCTTTAAAGGTCCCTCCCAACCCAAACCATTCTATGATTCGATGGTGTCCCCTCTAAGATTTTACTCAGGCTTTGCTCACTGCTTACACTATTGCAAAACCCTGCACTCCTCTCTTCTAGCAGGGCTTGACTTCCTGTGTCCTTTCTCTGTTGGCCTGCTTGGGTCTGACTTCACCCCAAGCATCTCACTGTCAATGGGTAACTGAAGCGTACACTGTATTTTCATATAAACAGAAACACAAACATCCTCCACCTGTCCCTATTTGCATGCATGAGAGGGCACAAATAATAGGAAGAAGTTTGATTTCATAAAGGCAAAAAGTTAGAATAAACTTGTTACTGTGGGATGCTTCATTCTGTCAAGGAGATCTGTACCTATGAACATGCAAGTCACTTCATATTTCCATTTTTCTGCCAATTTGACTTATTTCTTGGATGTAAATGCTGTTAGTCTACAGACTGCAGGCAAACAATTTTTATTAGACAAACAATATTTATTAGATTCTTCATTGATACAGGATTTTCCTAGAATAAAAACATATAAAGTATATTAATTCAGCTAAAAGACTACATACTAATCTTTCTGATTGGCAGTCAAATGCCTTTGTTAATTTCAAAGCTGACCCTTACAATGTTAAATCACCTTCCCTTGAACGAAGCAGCATTTGATGCAGGAAGTGACATCTGGTATTTTCCATTTTTGGACAGCCAAGGGCCCCCCATTCATGGCCCCTCACCCCTCTGTTGCCATCAGCAAGGGAAAGTGCAGCTGAGAAGGGCCTGGGTCCTCCCCCATCACGACCGATGCAGATGACCTGCAAGAAACCCCTGGCAGCCTGTGGCCAGCGGTCCTGCAAAAGGTGTTCAATGGAGGATGAGGTGAGCTGGATCCAAGTGGGACAAGGGAGGAACAGAAGACAGTTTCGACTTGTAATCTCTAGGAATAACTACCTATATGCAATGCCCTATTTAACTCACTTTATATAATGGTCCACTGCATGGAGTGGCCTAAAACCAGACAGGCATTGAGATATACCAAGTACTGGGCACTTGGAAATACATTCCTGTCTTCCATATGTGGAGTCTTTATTTTGAGACAAGTGGGTGGCAATTTTGGACAATGCAAGGCAAAAAAGAAACTTAAGAGTACACATGTCAGGATTAAAGTATGCATAAACGAAGATTAAAGCTCAGGGCCTTTGCAGGTGATTGATTCATATTCATGTTCTGAAGAACTGCATTGATCTTGAGATCTCAAGTTCCCTGAGCTACTAGAAGCTCTCCAAGAGCTGTCTACATTACTGTGGACAGAGGAGCTAAGGTTTGTTTGGCTGCTTGCCTGGGATTGGAAAGCTCACTCCCACACACTAAAAGTGATCACAGATAACACCACATCACTGTCTGCATAGCAAAAGCAACTCTGACCTCTCCTCCGGAACCTATTAACGCTATACTAACCCATTAAACAATAAACCCAGAACCTACTAACACTGAAAAATAACACAAAAATAAAGGGAAAAGATCACGCTCGACTACAAAATATAAATTCCACAACACAAGACAAGGAAACAGAGAATATTTACATTGCCAGGGACAGCCATTTTCATACACTATGCTTCCCAAGATGCTCTGGTGCGAAAGTGCAAAACACAAACCACAGAGTGGTGCTTACCACAGAGGGGCAGCAGGTTGTGATTCTTCTAATGAGATAGTTATTTCTCACTGTTCCATACTGCATACTCTATTAGCAAGGGCAGGCCAGGAGAATTTTTTGACATGAATTTACTACTGGGAAATTTTTGTTAAAAAAAACTCCTACAGCTTGTGCTCTGAAAACTGCAGCAGGAAATGTGACATAAAAGGAGCAGAGTCAGTAAGCAGTCAGGGTAAAACCAAAAGAGAAGAAGCAGCTTAGATGTAGCTTTGTGCGTTATACCTGCCAAAGTTCCTACATCGGGTTTCATGGGTTTATGCTCATATTTTCCTTTAAAAGGTATTTTCTCCTTTCACTGCAAAAAAAAGCTACACTGTCATCAGAGGAAACCGGCCAGACAGAGGACTTTCTCTAGAGTCAAGCTTACCCTAAAGTCAAACTACAAAAATATTACAGTGATAGCTTGGCTCTGTAATTTCTCCCATTTAGCTTGTAATAAAAACAGGTAACGTAAAGTTTCATTGTTCTTTGTGGTTGCTGAGCTGATAAAGGTCAGAATCTCTACTTAGGAATTTGCCAGTCTCTGCAGCAAATGGCTTTACCTACAACCTGGTTTGTGTGAATTGTTCAGCTATCAGCGTTAAACATGTCTAAATATGTCTGAACATGTCTAAATATGTCTAAACATGTACATTGACATTTTTATACTTTAATATTAGCCTTTACCATTGTGAGCTGCTGCTCATTTATATTTTTAATTTTGTAGCTGTGTATTTTTGTGCATTGTTTTGCATGGGAACTGAACCCTCTCAAAAATATGATCTGATGAAAATTCAACCTTTGTTATGTGCTTTGCACTTAATGGGACTATTTCATTAAGCTTTGCCCTTAATGGGACATCATCATTAAGCAAAAATTATACATTCTGGGTCTCATTCTGATTGACAAAAAATTTACAACTGTGAAATGAATTGCAGATGCAGAAGGTTAAATGAAACCAGATCCTATGACTACATGGAGTGGATCTCTCCCTCCCTACTTACCAGTCACTCTGAAACGGGAGGCAAGGGGAATTGTCCATAGGACTGCCTAAAGTGTACTCATGTCATTGCCCCAGTGAGCTCTGATCTTCAGCACAGGAAAGCAGGAAATACGCTGCCTTATTTTATTCCCTCAGGTTATTGTCCTTCCTTGTATTGTGACTGCACTAACCCACAAGTCATCCAGAGATGGAAGCCACCTCCTGTGGCTGCTGAATTCAGGGCCATAAGGAATTAATTGCCTGTCTGGCATCTGCATGCCAGATGAGGGAGAAAAACAAAAATGTTTCAACTTACCTGTGGGTGAGTAGACGTTTTTGGCTTTATCCCATCACAACTCACATGTGCTTCTAGCTCATGAGTTAGTCCACATATGAAGCCAGAACGTATTTCAATTGCCAGACGTTCTCATGGATCATAGAAGGGATTTTCTCATAGGGGTGGATTTGCAAACTGCAGTGTAAACATCCCAGCAGCACAGGCCTCTGGCTGCATTTCTGTCTGTCAGAGCTCTAGAAGCTTCCGGTGCATCTGGCTAACAAACAAAAGCACAAATCCAATATAAAAGTGAAAAAACCTTCCATGGCTACAAGACCTACTTCTATGCTTTTTCTAAACCAAAACTTCTTAAAATATAACACTTAGGTTCTAAAAGATTGAAAAAAAAGTTTTTAAATGTTTAACAAAATCACAGTAATTACCTGTAAATGATAACCAAGGACAAATATATCCCCCTCTGATGCAGTGTGATGCTGGGTATTCCAATAGAGGAGGATAGGCAGTCTGCTGAATGCAAGAGACTTTTCTCCAAGTTTCATGCAGAAAAGACACAGTTTCCTGTAACAGCAAGGTCATCTGTGAGAAGGTTCTCAGCAGTGTGTCTGATGAAGACAAACCTTTGGTAAAGATAAACTGAGTCCCACTAGGGAGACAGTGAGAGGGTCATTGCATCATTCACCACTGATTCATCATAGCCCTGACTGGTATCTGATAAAGCACAAACAACCTAAGGTACATTTTGATTATCTAATCCCTTTCACACTCATTATATTTGTTCAGATCAAACATAGGGGAAAAAAAACAGTGATAAAAATAATCCTAAAAAAAAAAATAATCACCTTCTTTAGGCTCGCAAGTGGTACCTCGGCATTGCAAACAAACACCACACCTCCTTTTCCAGAATTTCTGGAGTACACAAAAGTACATTTAATTTTGGTTTTGTTCATTACTGGGGACAAGAGATGCTCCAGTGTAGTTCAGAACTCTCTTTCTCCATCTTATGACTTCCACTGCTTTCTCTAAACTCCTGTCTCACACTCCATGATCTCTGCTTATCTCTTCCCCTGCTTTTCACTTTAGCCTCAGTGAAAAGTACTAAAACACTTGTAACAAAAGTAGACTGCTCAGTCCACCTGTATACTAAGTCTTTGTCATTTTCTGTATTCCCATGAGTCAGTATTTTAACCATAGTCTATTTGTATCAGATCTGACCTTTTTTATACCTTCCTTCCGTCCCTCGTTCCTTTTCCTTTACATACAAAGGCACACCCTGATAGCCAGTTCCTATCCTCTACCTCTAAGTGTTGTTATCTGGCCTCATAATTTTAACAGACAATTTAGAAAGGTAACAGAAGTTTGTTGACAAGCTGCAATCTAATGTACATAAAACTGCAAAGGGAGTCAATGTATAATGGAAAAGGAAAAGGACTTAAAAGGCAAGCTCCTAATAAAACCATCTAAGAATGTGCCATGCTACAGTGCCAATGAACTGTAATGCACACCATGAGCAAGACTATTCAATGAAAGAGCTATTAAAAATTCCTGTAAAGTAAGAGTTGTAATCCAAATGTTTGCTTTTATCCAGACATGCTTAACTTTTATTCTAAATCAATCCCCTATTTTTCCCGTGTGTGCTTTTCAGAGCTAGCAACCACAGCCCCAACTAACCCCATGTAGCCACTCTGACTTATACATTAGATATCACAGAAAGTGTTTGCTTCCACGCTACAAACTGGCAGCTTCAGTAAAACTAACTAGAACAAGTGCATTGATTAATGGACTTCTGCTCTTAACAAAGAGAAGAAACCCTCACTGAGTAGGCTCAAAAATAATGATGGGGCTATTGTGAAAGGAATACCGAAGTTCAAATGTCTGATGTAGTGTTCTCAAAAAACCGAAAAGAATATTACTGTATTTACATCCATAAAGCTTTTAATTCCTTATTCTCCTGTCTCCTCACTTGAAGCTATGCCTTTTGTCTACCCAAAACCAAGGGAAGAGACTTGGAGACTGGCTTCTCTTTGAGTCCTTAGGTTCAACTCGGAGTTAAATCACAGCAGTTTCTTTTTGTCTAAGACATTTCCTACCCTAGCCAGACAGCCAAAAATCCTATCCGTGTTCTCATCATGTTGAGTATTGCGACATACTTTTCTCGGGACTTATAAAGGACAGTCTTGTCCTGCTCCAATGCACCTAGAAAGCAGCTGCACAGATCAGGTCTCTCATTTTTTCTCCATCACATCCTTTCACTGTTGACCCCCATCAATACCACATAACATTGAAGTTCTTCTTCTCCCCTTTCAAGGCCTTTTCTGCCTATCTATCAACCTATACAGAAACATTAGCTCCAGTCAGCCTATTTATCACCACTGTTTGTCTCAGGAAGCCATCTCTTGCAAAAACTCACACTTGTAACAAGCATTTTGCTGTCCTTTTCCAAAGATGCACAACCCCTTTTACCATGGTACACAGACAAGAATGCTGGCCAAAATTGCCTCCCTCCCTCCTTCCAAATGCTTGGACCTTCCTGTCACCCCATGCTTTACACTCCATTCATACACTGTATTGGAGGGGGTGTGAGAAAGGGAAGGGAGGACGTTGTAGGTACCATATGTTTACACAGTTCCAGTCACAACAGAGGTCGTCATCTATAAGCGCAGTTCCTAGACACTGTGATAATAAACAGTGTGATGGGCAGAGACAGGCTTCTCAATCCAGGCTGCAAGCACTGAATCCCTCTCCAGCACAGTGCAGATTTTACACACAATTGCTAGCTGCTATCCTTACAGCCTGGTTCCCCTGAAGAGGCCATTCGTGGTGCTCCAGCACTCAGCCCCGCCTGGCTCCCACAGCCCCGCTCCCGTCTGTCACATGGGAGCAGCCAAAAGAGTGACAAAGCTCCCTGGGGGCTGGGGGCCTGGAGCAGACCCCTGCAGTGATGTACCCCAGCTGCTAGCAGGACCCCTTCCTGGCTGAGTGGGTGTCAGGAGCTCTCACGCTTGTGGTGAGAAAGCGAAAGCATGCTGGCAGCCCCGCAGAGTGACTCACGGCTCCCCCAGGAGCTCTCTCCCATTGGGATGACCACAATCCCTGCCTGACACACACTCTGCTGACTGCAAACAAGTTCAAAAGATCAGCCATCCCACAGCTGAGGCTGGGGAAAGGCTACCAGCAAAGCAACATCACCAGAAAGGAGGAAGAGTGTTGCCACTGCACCACATCACAACAGGAGCAGGGAGAAAGGGGTGAGGGCTCCTCTCAGGGAGCATTGCCAGACAGTTTTGTAACTCCATGAACATTGACAGAGTTAAAAATGATGTTCATCTATCTGCTAGAACAAAGAAATGTAGAAATCTCTGCACTTGTGAGGAGCTCCTGTCGGGCTCACTGCTCCTATCCCAACTGTGAAGGCTGAGCTTTGGGAAGGGTGAGAAATACCAGGGGGGCAGCAAACAACTGGAGAAAATTCAGAAGCCGTTCATCTCCCCCAGGGAACGGTATTGCAGCACTAAGCTAGCGGCTTCATGCCCATCTGGAAATGGAGGACACCACAGAATTCCAGAGACTGGCAGGGACTTGTGGAGACAACCTAGTCCAACCTCCTTCTTACAGCAGGGCTAGCTTCAAACAGCACCCTCAGACCTCAGGGAGCTCTTGACTCTGTGCCAACCTCAGACAGTTCATGGGCTTCTGGGCCTGAGCTGAAGTCAAATGTTTGTAGTGATAGAAACAGAAGGTGTCCTAAACTGGCCTAAAAACACCATGTGAATGCCTATAGTGCCGCAAGCCAGGGGACTGGGGATACCTCCACCATAGATACACGTTTGTCCTCCACCCTTCTACTTTCTCTGCATCTTAACCAAACACAGTTCACTTGTCTGGAAAACCAGGCAGCCTCCTCATCTGTGTGCAAGAATAAAAGGACAAAGAGCCAAGAGTCATTTGCACAATGAAGACATTGTGTCCCAAACTTCTTCATTATCGGCACTGATCATGAAGGAACTGGGGGTGGGGAGGGCATCAAAACTCTTGGTATGGGAAGCATTTGAATTAACATTCAAATACAAACAGCTTTGCTCTATTAGACTTTCTGCCAGCAGAAATTACATCAGTCAGAATTTGAATACACTCTGACCTAGATTTTCAGAAGCCAATAAAGGAGATGGTTGTCCCAATCCACTTCCACAGGTGTGTACTAATTCACTTGGAATTTGCTGTTCTATTTGTTGAAAAATAAAACGCATTTTAAAAATCAATGTATGCAGACACTGTGTCGAGAGTTGGATTTTGGGTGAGGAAGCAAAAGATTTGGTTAGGGAGTGGGAGCAGTAGGATTTCTTTTTTTCCCCAGAAAGTCTGGGAATTTATATCTTGTATCACTGTTTGAGTATGGGCAGGAATGTTGTAAGCAGATTGACCTAACAAAGTCAGTTAATTTTCTGGTCCTGCTGCTATGTTTGTTATTAGCCAGTGTCAACTGATATTTGGACAATGAGTCATCTCATAATTACTATCAGTAACACGTTGTTTCTCATTGTCAATATTTCTAAGCTTGCCTGGAAAGCAGAGGACACTGGCAACCTTACAGGAATCTTCTGCTGCTTCTTTTGGGAAGTTACTTGGCAGACCTGGGCCTTGTGCTAGGTACCATCAAAGATCCGCTGTTGTCTTACAGTGATTTATGTATCAGCACATTAGTCAGGACCCGTAAAAAGCCATATTTCTCATAACATGAAGATTTAAGAGTATCAAAAGTTTTGTCCAAGTGCCATTAAGTCAGAGTTTCATGGTGGCAAGGAAGTTATAATTTTTACTGGAGAGGACAAGGGAGATGATGGTGCTGATCTATTTTCTTTGACAATTTTTTAGTATCCCCTTTTAAGTTTTTGATATATAAGAGAAGTATTTCGAATTAAACAGAGTTGACAGGGAACACATCTCTAACTTCTAAGTGAGGAAATGCTTCTATGAGCACTCTAAAATGACTCATTGTTGCAGTCTACTTTCATTTTCCTTCTTGTGGTTGTCCAAGTCATAATTAAAAGTCATCTTAGGCAATTTAGCAGTAAGCAATTGGAACCAACTGTTACAAGCCTCCTCCCCAGCCTCACTGATGATGCAGCAGCTCACCTTAAGCCATCTTTCTCTTCCTCCATAAATCACATCCTACAGCCCTGGTATTCCAATCTCCTTTCCTTTTGCCTCATGCTCAATTCCACTCCCAGTTCATGACTTCCTTCAGCTCCACATCCCCCATGGCTCAGCTGGTTTCTGAATCAAAATAATCCATCAGAATTTTTCTTCCCTCTGGTCCAAGGAAACCAGTGACATCTAAACCTACTAAATCTTCCGTCACAGAAGCTTGCTTTTTTTTTTTAATGTTTTTTTCTGGGTTTTTTTTGGTGAAGAAACTAAAAGACAACAATGGCTGGACACGTTGTGTTTCTTTAGTCTCACATTCAAAAAGTCTTTAAAAGTTGTGGAGCACCGTTAGGAATCTCAGCTCCGGTTCTGACCACACCTTTTGCAGAAAGCGAAGGCTGCTGAACTCTGTGTGACTTTTAAGTTCTTTGAAATACAGGCCACCCTCCCCTGCAGCTCATTTCCAACAGGCTGAAACTCTATTTCTCTTTAATCCAGCTCTTCCCAGCATGTTACTGGGAATTTCTTTGCTCAGTTTCACCTTGGTCTGTGCAATATACAGAGATTACATTGGCCTTCAGAAAAAGACAGAGTTCAACAGAAGAGCTTTGTAGACCAAATTTGTACAAGCTTTAGTGACCTCTTCAGTAAAGAGCTAATGTTTAGTTTCAGTTCTGAATTACATGTGATATTTTCTATGGGATATAGCACCTACAGTTATGACTCTTGTCAAGTTAGAAGACATGTAATCAGAATAGATTAAGCAAGCAGGAATGAAATTGCTTTGTATGTAGCAAAATAATTCTTGGGTACAAAAACCCACAGCAATTAGGGTAAAAAACCTCACAGTGTATGGAAAACACACACACTAGGGATGATTCAGCTACAAAATGCACAACAGTCAACTGCTTTTAGGAGTGGCAGGATGCAGTTTTTGCTCTCACTGTTAGAAGACAGAAGCAGCGTTTACAGGCTTTGCTTCTAGATAATCCCCAAACCCAAAATAAGTCTCAAGTAAAATGAGAGACCAGTGGTAGGAACTTCATTATTTTCAGCATCTGGTTGATGTAAATTCAGTGTACAAACTATGCACAGCACCTTCAAAATAGACTGAATTCATCATTCCCTTGTGATATCAAATCATCCACCTAAGTAAATTAACAGATTAAGATATCCAAAAAACCATGATACACACTGTCAGTGGTCCAACTAGGAAAAACTTTTAATTAATGAGGTTATTTGATTAAATATACATAATAATATGCAGAAAATAGATTTCTTGTTTGCATTCCTGGTTGCTATACAATGCCAAAAATATAAGCCAGAGCAATGTAAAGAAAGGAAAACACACTGTCTTTTGATGTCAGAGTTGAAATATGAGAATGTATCCTCCAGAGATTATGTCATGCATCAAATTCTCACATAGCAGCTAGGTGGGTTCTTTTCAGAATAAAACTAAACTTTTATTCACTGAAAAGACGCATATTTGGATTACTGAAAACAACTAGGAGACTTATTTTTCCTGGAGCTAAAAATCAATTTTTTTAAGTAACACATCGATATGATTCATTTCCATTTTTCAAAATTAAATGCATTTAGTTTTGTTTCCAAACTAAACTAATAATTTTGGATTCATAGAAAACTTAAAAATACCAACAACTAGATAATGTAACTTTCCTTCTAAAAACTGAAAGAAAAATACCCCACTTGGTTTGATTCCAACTGACTCTTTTTCCAAGAGAGGCAATTAAAGTCACAGAAAGCTCCAATTCTGCTGTGATGCATGAAGATGCAGGTCTGCACATCTGTGTGCCCCTTCCCATGGCCACTGGAGGAGAGAGACCAAGGCTCTACCCCTGAGGAGGCAGGTGGAGACACCAGCACACTGCGGACTGTTCCAGCCTTGAACCTGACCCCTTATAACCACCTCTGCTGTTATCAAGCCCCTTCCTGCAGAGCTGTCGTGAGTTATGGCTTTGCTGTGCTCATGAGTTCTGGGAGGGCACAGGAGTCTGAGACTGGAACAGCAGGAATTTGAGGACAGAGGAATAACAGTCTGTGGAACTGGTCATTAGCAGCAATGTGGAGATGGTAGAGGAAAAAGACACAGGATGCCATAAGATGAAGAAAGAAAAAAAACAAAAACCACTAAACCCAAAAAAGACATTTTGACATGAAGTGCCAGAGCTTTGCACCCAGTGAAGTCATAATGGTAAGCCTCTGTTTTCACTTCAGAACAAGTTTTAGATAAATGTAATTTATTTCATTCTATTTTCTTGCAGAATATTTGCATGTCATTAAGCTGATATGTCCCAGTATTGGCCAGTTTTATTCCCTTAGCGCTCAGCTTACCTGATTAGGAAAGGATCAGGGAGACAGTCTTTCTGTTTCTGTAACCTTTACAAAAAGAGGTCAAACTGGATGCTAGGCATATTTTGTGCTCAAGCTGCAGCTTCACTGCCTGGACAGAAAGTAGGTCCAACACCAGAAGGTAACCATTTGTGAGTTTCTTTCTTCTCAGTCTTTTATCCAGACTGGTTAGTTTTCCTACACCATCCCATAAAAATCCCAGAGTCTTCATTAGAGTTCTGGACCACTGCATCACCAGCATTGCACAACTCTCTTCGAAGTTGAATCCACCCTTTCCATTTCACCTGTGGCCAGCCTGCATCTTGTAAAGTAAAATACATGTAGGCAATACCAGTCATAGATCTATGCAGAATGTATTCAACTTAGATTTAGCACCTATGCTTCTCATTACTTCCTAAGGGATCAGGAAAGAACATTTTCGATCAAATGGAAGTCCAGTCACCTAGCAGCTTCAGTACAGTTTGGAATTTTCTTCAGTTGTGCAGACCTCCAAGAAAATCTTTCAGTCATCCCCATTTACAGAAAAAAATATTCCAAAAAGTTCTAACCTGTTCATTCATTTAAGAAGTACATATTCATGAGTGAGACTTTTTTTTAAAAAAAAAAAAGAGGCGGAGAGTGGCTAAAAATAAGACTCCCAAAATCCTGGTAGATAAAAGGCTTTGTTTGACCCACGTTATCATATTCTCCTCAGTGTGTGATTAGAAGAGTTGTGAACTAGCATCACTTCTGACTGCTGATTGTCTCTCAATTTTCATTCCCTTAGACGGAGGTCCAGTAATAAAGTTGACCAAGAAACAGAAAGCTTTTGGAAACAAAACTAGCACTGCAGAATGGCATCACGAAAAAGGAAGTCGGGGAAAAAAGATACCCAAAAGAAAGAGAGGACGAATGAGAAGTATAAGTACAAAAATATCAGTATTCAACACAGATCAATTCTCCTTGCTACAAAGACAGACAGTTAACCCCAGCCAGTGTTTAGACCAGTTATTTCCACAGATTTTGTTCTGGTACCTTCCCAGTGCTGCTTGAGGTCTGAGACAGGATTTCACGTGGACAGGAAACTCCCCTTTACCACAAGAAAGATTCTGCTCTCTCTGTTCTTAAAAACTGTTATTCCCCTTTTGTATTACAAAGTTGAGAAAACCCCAGAAAACATTTCAGATCCTCGTAATTTTGAGTAAGACTTTTTCCCCTGCCTTCTTGATTCAGAATTTAGTTTCAGCTCATAGGAAACATTGCTGAAGTTTTCATCAGTACTTCTTTTTTTTTTTTTTTTTTTTTTTTTTTTGGGGG
>WKFP01015094.1:1257285-1288505 GCA_011057875.1 Pterocles orientalis
GAAGGGAAGGGAAGGGAAGGGAAGGGAAGGGAAGGGAAGGGAAGGGAAGGGAAGGGAAAAAAAATTAGCTGGAATATTTTCATTTTCAGATATGCTCCAGGGCTTGTTCTCTCTCTGGAATGTGCAGAGATGTACTAAGCCATGAAGGAGCAGGAGAAGGGGAGTATGGGGAAAGAGCTGGAACCACTCTGTGCAAGGACACCTTCTGATGCAGAACTGGGAGGACAGCTGAACTGGATGAGGCTAGGGCTGATTTTGCTAGGGTGCAGGATTCACAGATATTTGTAAGATCAGGTGTGTAAGGGAGCAGGCAGCATGGATTGCTACAGTAAAAGTGACGGGAGGCCAGGGTACACAGTCTGGGACAGACCAATCTGTTTGGATCTGTGGGATAGTCACATATAAGAAAAAAAATCCATCTGAACTGAATCTGCACATAGCTTCCTGACTAGTCTACTCAATTTTCAAAGTTTTAGAGACAAATAAAAGCAATTTGCAGTTTCTAGGAAAATTCTTCATAGTGGTTTCATCTCCACTTAATATGGAGTACCTTCTTTCTCTAAAAAGGCTTCTTCATTTTATGATCGTCTTTACTCTCAGAATTTATAATAGTTCACATTACTATCATGCAAACTTGGGTCTTAAACTCATCTAAACTAGAAAAATTGTTAAAGTGACTGACCTACAAAAAAAGTTTACCATAATGGTACTGCAAACATTTTTTGTTAGTCATTGATGACTAAAAATACAGAAAATTACATATTCATGCTATTAAATCACATCTCTGTGCCTTCACCTAGAACTGCTGCCATTCTATAGCAAAAGTTCACTGGCTACAATTATCAGTCCTAAAAAAATATGGGTTCTGTAGGACACCGAAGTCCTTCCTTCATTACCTTCCATAGAATTTGGAACTTGGTTTTAGGACAAAGATTATTTAGTCAAGGCTGAAGCTACCTTTCTCGGTGAATGTCAAGTAGACTGCAACTCTCCCAGTGCTTTTAGCCGCTCAAACTATCAGTGGTCTTTATGGTCATGTTTCTGTGCTGTTCCGCCCTTGGTGTGGTTTCAGAAGTTAGGCAACCTTTAGGCACACTGTTTCAATTTTGTTCATTTTCCTTCTTTCTTTTTCTCTTCTTTTTTTTTTTCCTCCTCTTTTTCTTAAATAAGCCTCATATTTGTTATAAAGCCTCATTGGTTGAGCTTCTTTTTAGGCAGCATACTCTTGCTATGAATGCATCAGACTTTTTGTAGATCAACAGCAAACACACTAAATCATTGAAGGGCACTGTGTCTATAATGCGTTACAGTATTTGAGTTAGCTGATTCAAATAAGTGTGCAGTGAGAGTCAAAAGAAGAAACACAGCAGCAGTTTTATTGACTGCCAGTCCTCTTGTTGCAATGAAAGTAAAAGATAAGAAGATTCCTGTCATAAAATACTCCTGGTACTATCACACATCAAGCAGACTTCCAGAAATAAGTACAAATAAGTGTCTAGCATGCAGAGAATGTCTGTCATACTAGCTACCTCCTAGAACTCACTCCATGCTTCCCACCACTCACTTTTCCATGTGGTCAGTCTGCCATCGTTTCTTCTCTGACAGCACTGACCAGCACCTCTTGCAAGAGCTGCTCTCCCTTTTTGCAAGTAGGGGGTCAGGGGCCCACAGCTCTGGAGTTCACCTTCTTGTGAGAAGCACAACACTGCTGAGCTTATCATTAGGTCTTTTATTCAGAACTGTTCAGTTTGGGTCACGAGTTGGCTCCCTGATCTTGTCACGTTTATCTTCACTCTTTTCAGGAAAAAAAAAAAAAAAAAAAAAAAAAAAAAGAGGGGCCTAGTTCAAATCAAAGAAACTGCTTGCTAGTTGTAAATCCTTGTTTCCTGGGAATTATTGTCTTTATGAGTTATGCACTGCC
Source organism: Pterocles orientalis (assembly GCA_011057875.1). Taxonomy (NCBI): domain Eukaryota; kingdom Metazoa; phylum Chordata; class Aves; order Pterocliformes; family Pteroclidae; genus Pterocles; species Pterocles orientalis. The sequence continues at coordinate 1,259,207 of WKFP01015094.1, forward strand.
ACCACGAAAACCACAGAAGTTCTGCCAGGTCCTCCCTGATGCAGCAGTATCTACAGCTTCATCCAGGTTTTCTATACTGCCTCACAAAATCCTCAGTCCTCTCCCATGTCCCCAAAGCTCACCTCCCACACACAGACACTGCAGCATCACTCTTTTATGTTGTTCAGCCTCTAGCTAAAGAACAGACAGTACAAGCTGCAGTTAATCTGGAGCCACAGATCTGTGCAGGGGAGCAGCAGGATGCTCTCACACAGAGGGAAACAGGTTTGGTTCCTCCTTGCTTCTTGGTAAATGGATAAATAAGATGGTGTAAATACCTCTCACCTCTGCACAGCTAATGATTTTCATAAAATGTGAGAGCACTTAATATCTTTGGGACCTCTCCTGCTCTGATCAGTTCTGTGGAGTTGTGCAACACATCCACAAATTACTGGAAGACCCTGACAGACTCTGCAATTGCATAACTTTGCTTCTGAAACTGAGCAAAAAATGACACTGTCACCACCACACAAGTTTCAGCTGTCTTGTTCTCTGTCAGCATGTCTTGACTTGGGGGAAAACCCTTAGGTTGCTCCTGAGATTGAGCACATGTACCCACATCTCCCCATCAGTGCTCCTTCGTGGTCCTTTATGGAGAATTTTTCCCCTATCAAACCACCAGCCAAGACTCTGGTTTGTCGTCTTCTCCAGCTTTCTAACATTATACCGTATATACTGTAGTTTTATTTTTTAAACATATATATTTAAATACATATATTTTATATATATATACAGACATATAAAAATATTCAAACAAAAAAGCAATTTATCTTCATTTCTATATGTAAAGATTTTTTTTAAAATATATACATGTTAAAAGTGGACATATATGCACTATCATGAGCTACCTCACATATTGTTGTACAATCACCAGAAGTGCCACACATGCATTTCTAATAATCTCATGCTGGAATTCCCACCCAAGCGGAATGGAACTGCCATTCCAAGTGTGGAGGGAAATGAAATTCCTTCTTCTAAAAAAGAGCTCAATTACTCAGGACACAAATCTGAGCCACAAAAAGAGAGAAAAAAAAATGAAAAAAAACAGCATATAGCATATGGGCTAAATTATGTGATTAATTTCCAGAAAGGACTCAGAACAGTAGGCTTAGGGCCTAGGTTTAACAGTGGTGGGAGGGGGGTTTTGGTCATAAACACAGCATTGGGAGGTGCTAGAATGGAGATAAAATAGTAAACTGTCTGTTGCAGTACTCGCAAATGAGTGCTGCTACATAGACTAATTGTCCACCAGCCAGTTGCAAGATAGTGATTTTGCTTCTGCTTTCTGGCTTAGGAAACATGCATGCTATGTAATACAAAATGGAGATGTCATGAACTGGAAAAGCAATTCTCCACAGGAGAGTTGCAAAAAGCATCAGACACTACTGAATCCTGGAAGAGCCCTGGCTGTGGAAACTGAGGAAAGACACTAGCTAGAAAGCAATCAACTCCACTGAACAAATAATTAAATATTCTTCTGCTTTCCCCGTCACATTTGCAGAAGAGCTACTAAGCCATTACTCACTTGAGGCTCTAACTTTGGGTTGAGCCTGATCACGCTGGAATTGTCCCTGGTGAGAAACTTTGATGACCTCAAATGCTGCATCCTGCAGCCCTATGTCAGCATGGCCCTGCTGACCCAACAGGCACAGACCCACCAGAGACCCTTCCCCTCACACATCATCAGCCTGCTCGGCTTCCCACCAGAGGACCTGGCATTAGCTCTGCATCCAGGGAAGAAACCACACATAGGAGCTTTAGAGCTACACCACCACCCACAAACACACTTACAGCACAGCAGAGAAGTCCACCATTAGTTAAGGTCACTTCAGCTAGCACAGCAAGCCAAACCAAGACCTTCCTGGACTAGGATTCAGGAGGGGAAAGCCTTCTTTCCTGCTCCTCGGAGCTGGGCTCCAGTGGGCTCTAAAGGCAGGCGGGAAGGTAACAGGGGGCTCTCCCACAGGGTGAAAGACCCCTAGAGAAAACACCTGAAGTGCAGGCCAGCCTTCACGGAGCTGCCTGGGAGAGGAAAAGGCACAGAGGCAAGTACTTACCTTCTCAGATGTAGTTTTCCAGGACAGGTTGTGAGGGATAGGCCTCTGCTTGCAGCAGGACCTGTGCGTGTAATGTATTACAGGTTCTCAACTGATGCAGGCACAAGGGAGTGATCATCTGACTGCCTAAGTGAAAAAACACGGCAAACCTGGCAAAGCGGCTGACAGTACTCAGCTAGTTTTCTTAAGGGAGGAGGGGAGGCTGTCAGCAGCTGCTCAAGGGAAGTATTTTGGGGTTAACAGGAAAAGAGAATACAGTGGGGAAGATCACTAGGATAAAAAACAGGGAAGGCAGCTGGCAGGCATTTGCTGTTTCTGGAGCTCAGCTGACTAGGCCACCTCTGAGCTTGCAGGTTTTTTATGCTGTAAGCATCAGAGGATCGTGCTCACAAAATACTAAATCACTCCAGCCTTTAGCATCCCTCTGTTTCCCATGTTCTTTTTTCTGGATAGCTTGACAAATTCTGTTGTGCCAACTATTTAGACTAGCTCTGGAAGTTTTGTAGATGAATCACTTAAAGGGCCTTTATAATCACCCAAGCAGGTTGTTTCTTAGGCGTAGCTTCTGTGAACGTCTGAGGACGTGTGTAAACAGCCTTACATCAATACAATTTCTAGCAATGCTTTTTCATATCCTTTTGATAAAGAGGTTACATCTTGCTCACCTTAAAAACAGATTTTCTATATCTAATCCTAGACTTGGGGCTAGTTAATACCCTGAATTTTTTGCTGCTTAGTTCTGAGGACAATTAAAAGTACCTGCCGTCTAACCTCTCTTGGGAAGTATGGGTAACACATCCTTCCACATCCCTCCAAATCACGTATCTATAGTGTTGAAGTTTCTCTCAATAGACTGAAACAAAAGCAGGCATGTTTCTGCCTGCCTGGCCTACTAACCATCCAGCTTGGTTTGTTAGCTTTTTGGTTTTCAGATACATTGAACCTGTTGTCTCAAAGCTGAGCATGTAAGAGATACTGCAGTCCATTCTCCTGTCGATTGTTTTTAACCTAATCTTATACCAAAAGATACAATAGTAAGTTTTCATTTATGCTGACCAAAGGCAGAGTTCCCTCTTGCAGGTTGCTGTTTTGCTGCTCTGGGAATTTCCAGAAAGAACTGGACAACAGAAAGGAAAAGCTGTATATGGGCGTGGACCCTGTACCACTCCAGCAGTAAGAACCTGAGGGCTGAAAGCATCTGTGCCATGGTGGGGAAGACACGTCAGTGTAGCACTCCATCTGTACCTGACAGGTAGTGTATGCGCTGCACCGAGGGATAGTGATGGAAGTGCCTCCAGACACATCGGTTTCCTTTCCCTTTCTCCTTTCTCTCCTCCTCCCATCCACACCTACAGTCTTGATCATGGCAATCATTGCAGTTTGGGGGACAAAGTGATTAGTAATCTTTCCAAATCTTATTTTTAAAAGGAAGAAGGTCTGAAAAGAAGAATTAAAAAACTTCAGTATTGTTTTCCATTGCTAAAGGCCCCTTTGCATGAATTCTGTTCCCTTTAAAGTCTGGAATGCTTGTGTTGGTTGGTTTTGAGGGGTGTGGGGTTTTTGTGTGTCCTAAGCAACTTCAGATTTCCATAAATTAGAAACACATTTAGATTTTGGAAAACAATTATTTGGCAGTTGTTTTTATGAGAAAAACAGACTGCAAACACAACTCCAGACAGTGATACAAAGACCTGTCAGGTTGGATTGTCCTGAGCAAAGCAGGACCAGCCTAAATATTTGAGCAAACTGGCACAGCAGCCAAGCACACAAATCCCAGGTCTCATATGCAGTTTACAAGCAAATGTGATAGCAGACTCACACCAATTAGTCTCTCAGCCTGCGTAATCTGGGAATAAATCCACAGGGGGGGTTGCATGTTTGAGAGTGTCCAAGATGAATGGATTTTTTTCAGATATAGAACAAAAACTTTCAAAAAGGGTTGCGTGTTTGTAGGCAGGTACTAGTGGAAGACTAGGGAGTAAAGCAAGAGTAAGTAAACCTGTTGAAGCGGCTGCTGAGTCCACTAAAATAAAGCCACATCAGAGTTATTCACTCCTTCTGATACCACTGAGGTGCAACAGTTGACAATTAAGCATTCTGTCATTACAAAACTAATTTAGAGGTAGTAGTGTCTGATAGCCCAGATACTAGTTTTTCATTTAATGAAGATAAGAGACAAGGTTAACTGAGCCACTAAATCTATTAAATATATAGATTATTTTTCAAATCATGAAAAATCATAGGTGTAAACTGTAGACTGTGTTGGCTTTCCCCTGTAAAGTATCTGCATTTGATCATCATGAATAAGGACAAAGCCATTTCCATAAGTGAATATTGACTCACCGTGGCTCTAAACTTCAAACACTTTCTCAGAAGGACCTGAAGAGCACACTTTCCAGCAGCACTGAGAACACACCCACTAACCAAAGACCTGTCCCTTGTAGAGTTGTATGCTGTTACAAAAGTGCCAAACCAGCTATCATTTGAAAGACTCAGCCTAAATTTCAAGAGTATCATACTAAATTGTCAGTGAGAATTTGTCAAGTTCTGCAATGTAAGATCAAAGAGTTCAATATTTAACCATTTGCCCAAGAACTATGATACAGTTACAAAGATAAATGTATAAAATCTTACTTCTTTGACTTTTATTAAATTAATATTTTTAAAGATATAAAGTGGACAATAGTAGCATAAAAGTCTCATTTTATATCTTAAAGGGTCTGTGTAAACATCCTCTGTTTACTCACAAATGACAACAGATTAGCAATCGGCAGATTAGATTGGAAGTCTGTGTGGTACATCATGTCACATTATAATGAGGAAGGAAGCCAAGAGAACTTGGAACAGAAGAGAGAAAGTTGATTTTGGTTTTCTAACATAATCTCTTACAACAGAGTATCATGCCGTTCCATTCGTCTGGTAAAGACTTGTGGTAAAGACCATGGGGAAATGTAAATATAGGAAGTAACATCTGTAAAATCCTGTTTTAAAATATCAGCACCATCAAAACACAGAACTCTCTGTGCTCCCACGCTCAGTGGTACAGTATATGCTGAACTTTCAATGGAAACAGGAAAAAACCCAACTCTTTTTTGCTTTATCTTCAGTATAAGTTTTTGTCTATATTTTCGTTTTCATTGAATTGCAAAGGCCTGAAGTTACATGTTTGTCTGGTTCTTCTGCTCAGGAGTTTTTCTCATGCATACATCTGAAGTTATATTACAGTACATAGTTACAGAAAACACTTTGAAGTACACACAATGCATAAATAGTTTCAATCCTTCATAGTTTAGAGCCTAACTTAAAGCATTGGAGAAATAGGGACAAAGTATGATAGGACTATGCCATGATGACAAAGTACAGAGATTTCTAGCATGGAATTCAAATGAACCATTCCAGACATGTACTAGACAATATTTCATATGACAACTTTATATATATATATATACACACACATATATATATATATTTAGTATTCCAAGTTCATGCAATAACTAGCCTTCAAACCAAGATTCCACATCTGATTGGCAAGAGGTTCAGAACAGATATAACCTGGGGAAATTCCATATTTGGGGAAATGCACTCTTCATGTATGTGTGAAGTCTTGCAAATGTTGAGGATCTGGGGAGAGATGAGTATGCAGGATCTTCATGCCGTACATTTTCTCCTTCCATTGTCACTTTGATCATCCTCACCGTTGTTACGCTAACCTGTGAATGCCAAATGAGACCATCTCTGCTTGACAAGAGCACACATAGTTTTGCCTGTAGCTGACTAGAACTCTTTCTCCAGTAGCAAAGTATTTGTTCTATCTACTCTTAGCTTCACATACAAAAAGCTGAATAATCCTCATGGGTTCAGCTACAACCTTTCTTGTGGGATTTGCTCAGAGGCTTTCTACAGCAACATATCCAAGCACCAGTTAGCCTTAACCTTGCTTACTTAGAGAGTCAAGAGTACATGAAACAGACTGTTATAGTGTATACTTACAATACACAGTTATAGTACAAACTATAATTCACTTAAACTACAGAGCACCCCTGTCAGATGCTCAGTATTTGCCAAGCTGAATTAAGTGGGATTTCTAGAGGGTACCTTTGGGATATCTCAAAATGGCTAAACAGCACAAAGAAATTGGAGACTGTATTTTGCCTCCTGCATTTGGCAGAAAAAAAAGAATACTTCCTTCTCTTTGTAGTACACCCCAAAATACTCAAGATTATAATAATTAGAAAGACTGGGAATTCTCTCTTTCAGATGAATAGATGTGTGGCAAAAATTCCAGTTTTGTATTCTTTTAAGCCTCAGTTTTTGGTCTCAGAATGTGTCCTGTTCTCATCACTAAAAAGAAAGGTTGGTCTTCTGTGATATCCAGAGAGCAGAGGGAGTAGTTAAGTATTAAGATTGACGCATTTTGTACTGTTTATGAAGATGTTTATGAAAATTACTTCCTGTTATCAAAAAGATGCAGTGTCCAAAAGTGCTGTTCCCTTTATGAGTTCACATTGCTGGAAATACTAAGGGTTCTCTCTTCCCCTGAACAAACAGCCTCTGTAAGGTCACACAACCCTCTAGACATAACATAAAGACAAAGACATTTTTGGATGATGATGCATAAGAGTTCGTTACACACTCTCTACATTATTTGCACTTTCTGTGTTCCCATCTCTATCCTGAGAAGTTTATTAGTAATACAGGACAGAAGATTATAAGCATTAAAATGTTATGTAGTGGACATATGAAGTCCAAATGGATCTCTGCTGAACGAGACACGGAAGACCTGCTTATGTCTTCGTGCTTATGTTTTCAGTGTGAATTCTGTGGGACTACATGGCAATGTTTTATATATAACTGTCCTTCTAGCAACATGTAGCAGTTTTGTTCTGTGGATCCTAAAAAGTTTGGTTCTATTCCTCTGAAAACTGCTTGAAAGAATCATCTATTTTGCAGAAACCCTGTTTACATTCCTTGCCAGATTTTTGCATTCAAGTGAAAATGGGTGTGGTTGTGAAGGACCAATGCTCCCTTCTATTAAGGGGCTGTTTAATATTCTGTTATCACACCATATTGAAAATTATTCAAGCTTCTCACAAATGTAATAAAAAATGCACTGTGGCATTTTAAACTGTGTTCTTCAATATTCTGTTCCTACAGAATTGAAAACTATTTAAGAATAACACATGATTCAGGAGAAAAAGTAAATGGTTCACTTTTGAAATAACATGACAGTATCTTAATAAGAAAAGTCTGACAGTCTGAAACTCAAATAAACAACACCTATGCCAAAGGAATCATACCTGTTCCCAATAGGAAGAGAGGAATGAATAAAATGAAACAATATAATTTTAAAAGAATGACCATATTTATTTTCTATTAAAAACAGACAGTACACCAAGGTTTAAAATATAAATATCAAAATTATTGCACAGTTAGCCAACTAGCTTTGTTTGGCAGCAATATTTTACAACACCATTGTGCAATAATATGCTCTGGCAGATTAAACTCCACAAAATCCATGATGTGTACCTTTTCTGTTTACATCATAAATCATCCTACAGCTGTAAGATAATTGTTCTGGTGTATGTATAAAACATCATACAGTAATACAATACTTGCTTTATGAAAGCTGGAAAGAAGGAAAGAAGAGAGAATGTCTCTTAATGCTTCCCTTGCACCTTTGACTCAAACAAATTTAAGCAACTGATATTTATCCCCCGATTTGCAGTCATTTAACATAGGCAGTTCCAAGTACACATAAAAATACACATATATTAAGAGGCTTTGTTATAAATAGCTATTGCTTTTATAGGCAGCTTCAAATCTACAATCTTCTGCATGTCTTTGAAAAATTAATGTCCCAGTTTAGACTATAAAATAATAAGAGTTCATCCCCAGGTAAATATCCTTAGTTAGAATGTGACTCTGTGAATGTCCCGAAGAGTTTGTCCCAGTGGGTGAAATAAGGAGCATAGTTTGATTTGAATTTCAGATGATGGAGATCATGATGTGGTGCTCCTCCGTACAAACCAAAAGGCACAAGTCGGTGAGTTGACCACGGAAGGTCGTATCCTGAATGGTCCTCCACTGACAACCAAATATTTACAAGGAAGAAAATAATTTCTGTCAAAGGATGGCATCCAAGGAGCACTGGGTTGATAGCAGCAAAAAATCCCAGTGAGAGCAATTCCCATACACTGGAATACTGTGTAGTAAGAGCAAAAGTTGACACATGCTTGTGATGCACCTTGTGGAAGGTCTTGTAGAGCCAAGGCACCCTGTGATGAAGCAAATGCCACAGGAAATACTCAAAATCAAACAGAAGCAGGCAAACTCCTACTTCCAGCAGGACCTCAGGCAGTTCTGGAGCTATCACTGGTAGATTCATTGGTCTCCAGTACCAGTGGAGAAATGTCACCGGGAAGATCAAAACAACGTGGTGATACACACTTTGAATAATGCAAGGCACCATCACTCCAAGAGTTGGATAGTTCTGCGGCTGGATTTTGTATTTTCTCAACTTTGGTAGTCTAGTGCTTAAAAAGTCCAGTGCAATGTATGGAAGACAGAAAGCTATGTATGCTGTAAAAGAAAACAGCACTGGAAAAAACGGTGACTTGATCAATGGCTCCTTTGCTGTAACCAAGTCCCAAAGAGACTGAAGGCACAACCTGTCCTGCTGTCCATCCATTGCATAGCCGAGCAGCGCTCTGTCTGGCAGGCTGCAGTTCATGCTGATTGCAGTCTGAGAGGTCTGTAAATCCTCCAAGCCTTTATCTAGCCTGCTCAAGGAAAAACTCCGCCCATCAGAAATCCTCCTTACTTAGTAATACGTAGCTTTAAAGAGGAAGTTCCCTTTCCTGTTATACAGAAGTGGTATAATGCATTACAATCTCAGAACATAATTAGCTGGGCAGGGTAATAACTGGAGCTGTACAAGAGACTTGCAGACAAACAAGCGGAAATGCAGAATTCTAACACTGAAATTCAGAGAAAGAGAGTAGGAACATTTTCCACCCCTTAGTGCACACACTTGAAAAACTGCTGTCTATTACTAATTTTAAATTGTGTCATCCTTTGTTATCTTTTTGCCTATATAAGTAAGGAAATACCACCTACCACTGATTTTTTTATGTGACTGCTAGCAAAGATGTATGTGTACCTAAACCCCAGGTATGACCTGTAATGGATGTGTGTACCAAATCCACATTTTCTTAATGACCCCTTGGGTATAGAATAGACTAAGGCAAAGCCTTAAGGAGAACTACACTATGCTTCCAGTCTGAATGTGGTTGGCTGTGGCTTATCTCTGTCTACTTTTGAGGTCGTGTTCTCCTTTATGCTCCTATATCTACCTGACATGGCAAAATCCACCTGACTTGACTAGATGCAACATTGAGCCAACAACTTTTGAAGAACAAAATATCCCCCAGTCGCTGGGAACAATATGCTTCCAGACAGATGCTTAGTGACAAGTATTATTGCATTATTACAATATTAACTCCACATGTGAACAGCTATTTGAGCAATATGATATGCAAACCATCTTTTATCCAAGCATGAAACTAACATGCAATTAAAAGATCCACGGCTTAGACTTATGTCCTTTAAAGGATCTTCCTCTGACCACAGGCAAGCACTCAGCAGGCAGAAGCTAGCAGGCTTGACTCCCAACATTTCTAATTTTCTAGAAGTATTTTAGGGGTAAACGATGGAGGTTTTGATTTAACCACTAAGACATCACTTCTTTTGTGCTTTTAGAAATAGACAAACAAAGCTTTGAACATTTAGGGTAACAGAGCTTGCCATCAGCTTCCTATGAACTCACCTCTTTTGTAGATACAGCATTTATTCTAATATTGGAAATGAGCTCAGCTTCCTGCATGACTTTATTAGCTTGTTCAGATGATTTTAGTTCTTTGTTATTCAGAAAATAAATATGATGGGGGGGAAATGGGAGAAAGAATTTCCTTGCTTCTCAGTAATTAAGAATGATTAATTAGCAGTGACCTTTTCTGAACTATGCATGGACTTCTAAGACTTAAGTCTAGTTTCAGTCTCAACTATTTTCAAGAGATTTTGTTCCTAAGGAAGTGCAGATTTTGCTCTCTTCTTAGAATTCAAGGAGTTTACTGTAACATTATCTATGTTATTATCCAGGCAATCAGAAGTTATTTGTTGAAGACAGGTATGGTATGGCCTTTGAAGACTCTACCCATTGCATATACATTTTAGAAATAGACTTAGGTTTTCTGCTGTTGTGAGACTGTTCTGTTGAACTCAATTCAGTATTGAATGTAGTGAAACTAAAACACAGTGAGAGACATTAATTTAATGGATAAGGATCTATACCCAAGAGCTTAATTTCAATCTTCTGATTGTATTTTATCCTGACTTCCATTTCACAATAAGGACATGAAATATGCATTTGTAACTCAATCTTTGTCTGGACCAGAAAATGTTCTTGTGAGAGATGCTTTCTTTTGATTTATGTAGTTACAATCAGAAATTAAGCCTCCCAGATGGGATACATGCATTATTCTCTATTTTATTAGAATTATGCAGGCACTGAATTTATTCTGTAATGCATTCCAAATCTGCCTAAGGGGAGATTGACAGAAATTGCTAGCTTCCCTAAAGACACTCCTCCAACTAATCCCTAATAGCCATGCAAAATCTCAAGAAGTTTTAGAACCACCACTGCCTGTAAACTAGAATTTAAAGAATAGGCATTTTGCCTGCAGATGAGGTAATAGAAAAACATTCTTAAATTCCTTAAGGAAAAATAATGGAATTCTGCAGTCTTATTATGAATATAACCTGCAACATAAAGCCCAAGCAAGGCACAAGGCGAGCAGAACTTACCTGGGAGCCTGGCACAGCCCCAAGATGGGCTCTGCACCCCATCTGCCGGTGCTGCGCAGGATGGGCTCTGCTGCCAGGCTCGCCCAGTTGGGGACTGGGTCAGGCTCCACCAGTGAGTATGCCCAGAAAAATGAATCCTCACACATCAGAGAGGGCAAAACCTTACTCTTCAGAAACCGAGCTCAAGCTGTTTGTCTTAGCCAACAAAAAGCACTTCTATATTTCCACTCCCACTATCTTAGGTTTCTTAGTCAGCACAAGGTACAACATGAAGAAAAGACAGTACACACAAATCCTTTCTGCACTTAATGCAGCAATACAACCTCAGCTTTTTTCACTCAACTTACGACGCTGCCAAACTTTCCCATGTGTTATGAGACTCTAAGTGGGTCTCTCAAAAAAATCGAGATTCCTGCTACAGAGTTTAGGTTGAAGGGCACATAGTTTGGAATGAGGCCCTGCAAAGGGTCTTAAATAGATTCCACATGAGCACAAGACGCAAGCACCTACACCAGGCTGCACTGTTAGATACAAGCTATAAGGTAAACAGCAAAACACTAAGTGGGTAGGAAAATGAGGAAAAGTCAGCAGGAGGGAAAACCAGGATTAACATACTGAAACTAACTGCACAGCAGCAGAGGCAAAATTTCTTTTTCCCTCCTCTTCTCCCCCTCTGTATGGCAGGATTCTTGCTGCACGAGAGAAAAGATAACATCCCAGTGCATGCTGAGGTTTCTACCAGAAAAAGGGTGCTGCAGAAGAGGGCTGATAACTTGTTCAGGACAGCAGCAGGGAAGCAGGATAGTAACAACAGCAAAGGAAGGCAGAGGCAGTCTCTTCCCTCATTTTAAAAGAAATTGTTACCATGCTGGAAAAATACAACAAATCTGAGGTCTTCACATCCTAACTCACCTCACTGCGAGAGCCTGAGTGCAGGGAGACACACTGTTCAGCGGTACCCACGGCAGCTCTGCGAGGGCGCGGGTCTCGCCCAGACCTTGGCGCCCCCCCCGCGCTGGGCTGCGGCGGCGTCTCCGCGGGCAACAGCGCCTCCCAGCGCGGGGACCCGCGCCCTGCGGCTGCCCCCGGGGTTTCCGCAAGAACTGCCTTCTAAGTGTTCGCTTTATCAGGAAATATTTCTTACGTTTCGTCAAAATTGTCAGGGGTAACAAAATGCACAGCGTTTTGCAGCAGGACAAAACGCTGGTAGGCACAGATCTGTCACAGGCCTTACAGGTCTAACAGGTCGGGAGGGAGAGAGAGAGCCTTGCAAATTTACATCTTTTCAACATACGAGATTCAAGTCTGGGATCTGAATTCAGAGAAAGGACATGGGCTTCTGCTCCTCACGTCCCAGGTAAGCCGCTTGAACCCTGAGCTGGGTGCTTGAGGATGAAGAACACATTTTTCTTCAGTTTTGAGGAAAAACCTTAGCCTAAACACAAAATACTTTTCTTAACAAAACTAACACATTTCTTAATCAAAATACTTTCATATCAACACTCCACCTCCCTACCCAAGCTCCACTGAAAAACCTCTCCAGCCAGCACAGAAAGAAAGCTTAATCAAAGGGGTTTTAATAGATTCCCAAAAATGGCTAGGGATGGAAAGTTGCCAACAAAGTAAATTGTTAATTCTCAAGCTTTACCTTCTCAGGATCAGTTTTTAGAATAATAACCATCAGGAAAAGTTCCTAAAATTCTTTCATTCATAACTCATAATTCTGTAGTGAGAAATTGATTTGCGTCATCTACAACTACACATATTCATAATTTCTGGAGGAGTCAGAATGCAATACAGACACTTTCCAGATCACTATCATCAGAAAATCAGACTTAGGCAATCAGGTTACATGTTTAGCTACTGTTTGAAATCTGACTGCAGGGTAACAATGACAGAAGTATTTTGTTCATGTAATGTTATTTGAAAATAGGTTATTAGAGAAAAGAGGCCATTATTAACACTCTCATGACAGGCAATGTTGCAGCATGAGTTTGCATTTTCTAAGACATCAAAGAAAGGAAGAAGACATTATAAATGCCTTCATTACAGGAAAATCTTCCACCAAGAGCCATGTTATATTATATATCAGAAAACCTGTTCCTCCATCAAGGTTTCTCTCTCATATCTTATAGATAAGAGCATTTGTAACTTTCCCTGATATTAAAGTATTTAATGTTTCCTTTTTTTCTTTGTATGGTGCATTCACCATAAAGAGTCATTTATAGAAAACTGGTTTATTTTGTTCCCAAGATCACAAAACTGTTTCTTTTATAGGGCCCCAGGGAGCAGGAGCTGTGTTTCACCACTGCTTCCTGGGTTGAGGCACTTCTACATTGTCTGAGTTGATGTGTAAACTCTTGCCAGTGCTATTACTAGCTACAGAATCACTAAATAGTGCAAAAATGCTCTGCATTGAGCTAGTACATCATTCAGTACACACCACTATTCAGTACACACCACTATCATACACACAATCTACCATCTTTAGGCTTCCTGCACAAGATGAACAGTCTGAATGTATTTGCAGATGGCTAGAAAAAAATCTTTTTTAAGTTCCAAGCGGAACATGTGGACACAAACACATGCCCTTCTGTGTGCATAAGCCCTTGTATACCCAATTGTGTTGTACATTTCTAAGTCAAAGCCCTGGATTGTGCATTCACTTCAAATGCAGACAGGCCTGTGAGTCTGGCAATCCTTCATCTGAGTGGGGACTACTTTGTTTTGGCTTTCTAGCATAGTTCAATTGTGTTACTAAATGCTGATACCAAGTCAGGAGGTGTCCTGTGCCCTCTGTTACGCTAGTAGACTTCTACATTATCCAAAACTGATGTTCAGCCAACCTTCAACACCAAATATATATACCTATAACACAAAGGTGTCTATAGAACAGGTACTAAGTATGTAACATCTGCATTGAAAAATGTACCATTCATCTATGCTGATTCTTATTAGACCAAGATTCTCAGTCTTCTTTTTGTTCAGCGTGTCTCATTTTGCACATTTCTTTCCACTGACACCTCTCCAAGTTTGTGTCGCACGGTGCTTGTAATGTTAGCAGGCCAGGGAGAGCACAGCAGCCCACAATTCCCATAGCCATCCCTGCTCCAGCGAAGCAGAGAAGCTCAATAACGGCTTTTGTGTAAAGCTTCCACTGCTCTGGCTTTATTTCCAGGCACAGCTGACAAAGCTGGCAACACATAGGATCTAACACAACATGCTGTGCTGACTGCACATCTACCGTACTCAGGATGTAGAGAAGGGTACAGCCTTTTATTATTATATTTATTATTGAAGATAAGAAAGGTCAAAAGCTGGGTAATCATGTCAAATGTACCACAGCAAAGCTTAGTTCCTTGCCTTACTCTGTGGTTAAAGGCTATTGATGAGATTACCAGACAGTCCGTTAAACAATCCAATTACCCAAGGTTTAGGAATGTGATACAGGAAGCTTTCCACCATGTCACTGGTTTGAAAGTAGCCTCACCTGGAGCCTTAGAAAATTACTCTGTCCTTTGAGCAGTTATTTACAATTGGTACCTTAGTTGAAAGTCTCAGAGGAGACCCCTGAAATAACATGAATGGCCTTTTAGGCTCAGGAAAAGCCTATTTCAGGACAAAAGTAAAATGGAAGTTCGTGTGGTTATTTTACTTTTGTATTGTACTTGTTCTACAGATGAATAGTTGTGAAAAACAGTCTCAGCTCTCTGGATTCTCTGTCCCAAAGATTTACATGTATTCATGCAACAAGAAGTGAAACAGAACACATCACTCAGAACTCCAAGCAGGTCTCATGTTTATTGAAATATCCCAGGCTTAATAAACATTATGCATATGGCTCTTGCTGTAGCACATACCCTCACAACCGCTAAGTTAGCCACTTTGGATTCCTACAGAATCTTCCTTTCAGTGCACCAAGGTGAAGCGAATATGGCTGCTACAAATATAAAGCAAATTTAGAGGTCCTGCTAGGAATCACAGCTGAAGTATCATGAACCACTTTTTCCTTAAACAAAACCTGCAGATTCCCTGAGTCTGAACTAGAAATTTAAAAAACCCCAAAAACAAAACAAAACAAAAAACCAAAACAAACTTATGGTTATGCATCTTTTTGCGATTTTTTTTTTTTTTACAAAAAAGTTTGCCTCATTTTAAAATTCAGTATTTTCTAAACCATGTAGAAAAGACTTTTTTTTTCTGTTGGGACTACTGACAGTGATCTGGGTTGAACTCCAACCATGGCACAGAAATTATCATCTGGACTGAGGCAACCGACTCTGGAGATTGTTCCTACATCTACATTTGGCATGGTACTTTTGTGCAATTCAAAGGAGCCAAAGCCCTCTGTGTAGTCAATGGAAAGAGCAAGGCACCTATACCACAGATAGTTGCAGCTCCAAAGTCAGACCCCTGAAGCAGACGTGAATCCTCTCCCCCATTAAATAGGGGCCTATCCCCATTTTAAAGTGGAAAGTGAGACAAATGGAAACTTCTGTTAATACTGCCAGGCTTCACCGGGGTGTTGTACAGTTCCTGAACACCGTGGTGGCAAACACCGTGGTGGCAAACACCATATAAGCAGCTAAAAGTTAAACAGATCTTCAAAGCAGCAGCTGATTAAGATGACGAATCCAGGCAAATGGAGTCACTCAAGCTATAGAACTAATGCTTTGGCTCGTCTGCCACCAGTAGTATACTGAGGGAGCTTGTTTTCTAGTGGTCAGTGCAAAGAAAACAAAGCACAAGTACGTTTACATCATTCTCCCTGAAAGCCATAACCTATTGGCAAAGCTAACTGAAAGTGGCTTTTCTTTTAACTGCTTTTCTTGTTCCAAGAATCTGCAAGGGCAAACGGTGATCCTTATCCATAGCTGGTATGTGAAACATGAAAGGCTTCAGGGACACTATTAAATCAAGAAAAATGCAGCAATGAGGCAGTCCTAAAACAGGAGATTTCAACTGACAGTGGTGATCTTCTCTGGCTTCATGAAAGTTCTTCTGGGCAATATTGACAAAGAAAGTAATCTGATGGAGCCAGCTTGTATGTGATGGCTAAATTACTAATGCAGCAAAAAGTCACTAAGTGCTTTTTAGAGTACCAGCACCACATGTGTGACTGCAGTACAAGGAGTACTTCCGAAAGGTACTCAGAAATGGTAACATACTGAGAAATGGCAGTGTTTTATGCACAGGGAAATGCTTATGGTTTTAATTGTCAAGCACCTGAGGTGCTGAATGGACTAACTTGTCTTTCAGACATGTCACTGAATTCATATGCGTGTGACATAACCCTTTTGTGCAAAATCACACTACTGTTTTCTGACTACCATGCCACCGTGTGCAAAATCAGCAGGATAGAATGAGCATTTTTGCAGGGGAGAAAAATAATACTGAGAAAAACAAGCCAAATGTGAATCCAATTCAGCAGTCATTGCTAGCATTTTTAAAATGCACCATAGACAAACAGTGTAGCATTATTGCCAGAAGAGCATATGTTTCAAAAAGACAAATTCCTGATGAACTAATACTCTGAAATACCACGCTGGTTTAGACATACTTCCTTATCATGTTAATTATTTCATTATACATGCGGTAAGGTGCATCAAGGCCCCAGATAAAATCCAAATGTTCCCATTCTGGAATGTCCTTGTGGTAAACCAAGTTTGTGATCTGAGTGAGCAGCATAGCAACATCCTTTGGGTCTGCCAGCCAGTCCTGTCCACCAGTCCACACTGCAGTTGGTACTGTCATCTCTTTTATTTTGTAGAAAGGGGGAGTAGACTGAGGAGGCAGAAAGTGAAAACAAAAGCATTAGAAAGAACAAGTCTTCAGTGTGATACCACACTGCAGTGTAACATACTAGCAAAAGAAATAAGAATGTGTCAGATTCTCATTTTCTCTTCCACTCAGACAGCTGGAAATGAAAATGGAGTCCTGACCCAACAGAAAATGTAACTCCAAGAATCTTGCAATATTATAGCATGCATAGCTGTAAAGACATGGTTTGAGGAATTTACAAGACAGCAGGGTAGCAGACGTCTTAGAGAATGCAGCCTATTCAAGTTACTTCTAAACCTTAATCAAATACTAAAGGTGACTGCTACTCTGAAAGTATGATACTGCAGTATTTCCCAGTCACTATAGTGACAAGGGGCAAAATATTTTTAGTACTGCACACAGCAATTTAGAAACAAACGTATTAGACTAAACAGCCTGAAAACGAGCAATACACAGAAACTGACAGGCTACAGCTTACTGTGAGAAGTGCAGTGGGATCTCACGATCAGGCAGGCAGGACTATCCTCAAGAAACAGTGTGCCATCACAACTTGGTATCTAAGTGTGGGCTCCATACTGACTTACCTCAGAGCTCTATAGCCTTTTTTTTTTCTTCTTTTTTGAAAAAACAGATCTCCAGTCTAGTTACTGGGTAGCACCAGTGGTTCTTTAGCATGCAGCATAAACAGGGCACCCAGAGAAGCACCCAAGGTCTTTTTTTGGTACACTCAAGAATTACAGCATATCCATAAATGTTTACCTGGTTGTAGTGAGCCATATTTGCAGCCTTGCTTCCCCAGTCATAAGCTTTAAGTTCACCAGTCTTCACAGCCTAGAAATAAACAAATATTCACACATACAAAGAAGAACCGCAACAAATTATCACAGAAATAAAAACGTATAGGTCATCTGGAGAATTGGCAAAGGCAACTGACACAAGAAACAGCAAAATGCCAGGTATTAATATGGACAAGTACTGCTACTTTGCCCAGTGTTACAGGAGTGGGAAACATTAACATTTAATACCCTTAGACTTTGTCCCTTAAGATTTCACACACTTTCATAGCAACGATAGGAAAGATTAAGGAAAACAGCTTAGTGTATCCAAAGCCAGGATGTGGCACCTCCATGCTTACTTCTGAAATATTTACCTTGCTGTCTCCATGTATATGAGCACAGCATGGAGCTTTCCTAGAAAGCCCACTCTGTATGATTTACCACCTATTATTTTTCATAAACAGAAGCCTATATAACAGGGATCTGGAAAGAAAAAAATCTTCACAAATTTCTTTACAAGACAACCGCTGAACAGCTATGTACAGCAGAACACAGTGCTTCTGAACAGGTGACCAAGTCCAGCTACAAGATCACAAGTAGCGCTGGCCACTGTTTCCATGGCAAGTGTCTTCTCTTATTTGTCAGCCTGCTGAGCAAGCTTCAGACACAACAGCATTACAGGCACGAAACTGTGCATTGAGGTGAAATTCAAAATATGCTGATAAAACATAAAATGAAGCCAAACAGAATAGAACAGAACAGAAAGCCTGATGCTTTTCACTGGCTAAAAATAGAACTTGTAATCGAAACAGGGTTTGCCACAAGGGGAGCAAATATTTGTTACAGCATCTCTCTGAATTACGTTATTTTGTTGTATTGTTTGTTGGCCTGAATTATTTACAGTTAGCATATCTTCAAAGAAATATGGGAAAGGAGTGAGCCACTATCAGTTAGTATCGCCAAATCAGCCGCAGTGAACAGCTACTGTTCTGACAATTGGCAGTTCCAGAATTTCACTTGGGCTATGTTGCATATATCTTTTGGCATTTTGTTCCATTTAAATATCAGAGACATCAATATTCTACCAACAATATGGACATTTTAGAATCTGGAAACTCTACCTGGCTCCAGTGGATCATGTTTTGTACAGATGTCCCTGCAGGGCAGTGTGTTGAATACACATCCACTCGGCTCTGCAACAAGATAATTAATATGGTTTACTTCTCATAGTGCAACAGTTCTACGCATTATTGCTTCTTGAACAACTAACAGAAAATTTTCCATTCCTTTAAAACTGCTATAAACAGAAGTTAACTGGAGCCATATATACAGATGAGGTAAAAGGTTCAAATGCTTGGAGGATTAATTATAATTAACCACAGAACTTTAAAGCTGAACTTCAAACCCAATAATGATACCCCTCAAGCATTTTTCATATATTCAGAATATGTTTTTAAAAGTGATAATATTGTAAGAAATGGGAGCACATTAACTAATATTTAGATGGACCTTCAGGGAAACCTTGTGTTACTCTACACCTAAACTAGGACCTATCAGTCCAACATGATTCAGAACTTCATACACTTTGAGTTTACAAGTACAAAATACCCAGGGGAAGCTTAAATCCTGGCAGAAAAAAAATATTATCTACCATTAAAACCATGAAAACTATATGTGCTGGGCAATAAAACATTAAAAACCTGCACTTTCACCTTGATAGAAAACACGAAAACTGTGCATTTTTGCACACAGAATGGTCAAACAAATAATGCTCATTCTATCTCACTCCAGTATAGAAATTCTCATCCATCATCCATCTGAGTAAACTGATACCAGCTTCTACTGATTTCAAGGAATTAGAAAAACTTTAAGAAGCATTATTAAAAAAGGCAGTCTCACACCAGTTGCTGTTAACCAGCTTATGGATAACTATCAACAAGTCCTTTGGAACTAGGATCATAGAGGAAGCCATCAGCAAGGTCAGAAATTGGTCCCAGGGAAAACAATTGCACACCTCCACCAAGAGGCCAGAAAACTTCAACAGTTGTCTCAAATATGGTTGAAAACGGTACCTTTATGCCTTACTTTCTTGAAAAAGGAATTAAATGCTTGCACCATCATATTAATTCCATTCTCTTACTCACTTCCCCAACAGATCTAAAGCAATGTATTTTAGCTTTCCAGTAACATTTCAGAAGGTTAGTTCTATCCACCCTAACTGGGCAACAAATCTATAGCAAGGAAAGATATTAATCCAAACTCACTAGGATGAGGAAGGCACTAGGGATTTTCTAATTACATGTAAAGGACAATCAGTACAGTGATACACAGTCAATACTGTGTTAGAGTTCACAATAACTTAGCGATTAAAAGTCACTGGAACACACCATATTCAAGTTTCTCTCATTAAAACCGCACAGAAGAAAGAATACGTTGCCGCAAAGGTCATCAAGTATTCTGTGGGTGCAAACATGGGTAGCGAGCCACTTCAGCAAAGAACTCTGAGGGAGGAATTGTTTCTTTCCAAACACGTCCTAAAAAATAACACATAGGACAAAACATGTAATTGCATAGAACGACCTCGGTTTAGTTTTTATATTATAACATTCTCAAGGTAATTATTTCCATTTGCACTGGTGACAGGTGTGTCATATAAAAATAATCTATCTCTTTACCAGTCTTGTTTACAGTCCAAAGGGAAAGTCACTGTTAGTGCTTCTGCTACAAATGATGCAGTCCATTATCCCCACAGAAAGTACCTAGGCACTGGAACAATCTCTCAAGAATTCCAAACCTAACCTCAAATTCAAAGCAATTTTAAATTCAGTATTTTACAGGAATACTGCACAGCCTCTTGTCAGCAGAAGAGCTTAAGGCAAGCTTATGTCAAGCTGCGCCTGCCAATATTAAATGACTTTGTACTTGCAACTTCCTATCTTCAAACCACGTAAGAAAAAAAAGTTGCATGAGCTGTGGTGGCCACTTCCTCTTCATGCATATTTTTAAAACAGCCATGGATTTGAAAATGGCCCACTGAGAACGTCTTTAAAACTGACACAGCTCTTTAAAGGTATGTCTGACCCATAGCTTTATCATGTACTTCTGCATTCCAGTTTTTTGCAAGTCACCATGAGAATCAAGTTCCTCAGCACAACACGAAAATCTGCACAGGGCACTGACCAGCTACCATCCACATTAGACAAAGTTCATTACATGAGGAACAGGAGATTACAATTGTTTAATGTTATGTTTTATGTCAACTGCCTTCGGAGCAGGGAACTAAGAATGCAGACATACATTAAATCTGTACAAGGTGCATTAGAGAATGGTTTATCTCACAGAACAAACAGCTCTGCATGGGTGGTGGAAAGAAAAGTGATAGTTAAAAGTGACATACACTAGGGTGTTCATAATATCTGACTTCAGGCACTTAGGGCAGCCTGCCAGTCCACCTACATTCTCTTTGATGTTAATGGGGGAAGGTAAACTCATCCAGAGGATGATTCACAGCATCTAAATAAAGCTGTTGCTTTAATAACCCTCTGAAGGATCCTGTTCTAATATTAAATGGTTAATTGTGAAACAACTCTGTGCAAGTTCATGACAACTCAGAAGCATTCTGTATAAGCTATCATATGACTCTTCTAAAACCAACCCAGCTAATTAATCATGTGATTTCTGTAGCTCAAATTGTAGAAACATGTAAATGGAAAAACATAACTTTATTCCATCTATTAAGTTGTTATTGTAAAACACTACTTTAAGCTCATGCAAATTGTCTCATTAGACAGTAATAAAAACAGAGAAGGCACTGCTGACTTCCAAAGTATTACTATGGAAAAACTGGACCAGTATTCTCCTCAAACATGTTAATCTCTAATCCACAGCCATTAACATTCTTTGCTATGCTGTTTTCAACTAGAAAGGGGGACACTTCACTTGGCTTAAAATATTTACTCTCAAATACAAACCTGGAGTAGCAGGTCGGGAAACACTCCCAATTTTGTCAGAGGGCTAGTGGCAAACTTGACTGTAGCTACAGGTGCCAAGGCAAAGAACATTTTGATTTTCTCAGCCAGCTGTGGCAAAGTTGAAAAAGCAATGAAAGCTGTAAATAAAATTAGAATAATTAACAAACCTCACTGACACAGGTTAGATGAAAATTTTACCTTGCAGTGATGCTGTAAAAACTAAGGCAAAGTCCGCAGAAGTATTTTTGGATTAATAGTTTGACTGTTGTATCTAGGATTAGTTTAGATACTGTAATTTAATCTAGTTACCACAGAACACAAATTAAATTATGCAAATCAGGAGGATTTGTTTTCTCCTGAAAAACAAGTTCATGATAACTAACCCAACACTCTTACAGTTCTGTCAGTTTACAGGTCTAAAAGCACCTGAGCCAGCCCTTATATACAGCAAAATATTCTGGAAATGGGAATCTTTATTCTTCACGTCTGGTTATTCTAATTTTATTATGATAGTTCATCAATTTTTTTTAATAGAAACTGTACTGATGGCTATTTGTGACTTCAAAGTATTGTTTCAACAGCTTCCCACTTTAAGTAAACATAGAAAGGTTAAGTCCTTTCATTTTAACGCTGATGAATATTCCAAGAAGCAGCTAAAAACCAGAAGCAGTAGATTCCAAAAGCCCTATTTTTCATCATTAAACCACATATGTGGAACTTGATACCATTTCAGACACAATATATTCCAATGAATGCATCTCTTGACATACCCATTGTGGTACCCTGTGAATGGCCAACATAAAATACTTGCTCCTGGCCAGTTTTCTTCAAAATGAAGTCCACTGAGGCTGGAATGTCATACTTAGCCATTTCATCAAAGCTACAAAGCGAAGATAAAAAGTCAGTTGTGTAAGTGAAGTTATCAGCATGGAACAGCTGCACAGAGCTTTACTGCACTGCAGATCAGTTGTCTGGACACAAAGAAAAGCTTCCTTTGGATGCAGCAGAACACTCTGGTGATTTGAGTCTTCACATCAAGCACCAGTGAAAGCAATTAACATTGTACCGAGAATATATGAAGGCTGTCTCAGGACACTATACTGACCATAAAACTCCCTTTACTGCCCCTACATATGTGACAGCACATGTAACCAGAAAAAGAATAACTTGTACATTCACAATGTGACTGAACTGAGACGATGGACAAAGAGAGGAAGAAAAGCCTGCTCACAAACAACATGTGTAGTTTCTCTAGTTATTCTTGCAATATACCTGAAATATACCTGTTATTCTTGCAATATACCTGAAAACCCAGAATTCTTCTTGCTTCACTGTGAAGTGTGTATGTTTCCTGGACCAGGTGTTCCCTCTGCTGTTTCCCAGCCACACATCATAGCCAGCATCTGCCAGCATAAAGCCAAGGCTGTTGTAATCCAAGTTTGTAATCCAATTGCTGGCATCTGCAAGCAAACCATGCTGCAGAAACACAGCAGGCCTTGGACCTGAAAAATAAAGCATTTATCATAGCTTCCTCTTCATCTGAAATTGAATGCCTAAGAACAATTCAAGTGAGGTATTGAAAGTCTGCATCAGATTTGCACTTTGAATATTCAATCTATTTGACTTAATCTACTAAGGTTAGCAATTTGTATAATATTCATAGTGCCATGAAATCACGTGTTGTCACAAAAAGCTACATTTCATCATTAATAATTTTAAATTAGCAACTTGTTAGTTTCCTAACAAGAGCAAAAGACCCCTTGAAATTCAAAACAGAGCAAACGTGCAATAAGCAAACACGAGAAAAGCAGGAGCTACAAGAAAAATACAGGTAACCCTTACAATGGTTTCAAGTTCACAAATATTCAGCAAAGTGGCCCAAACACAGAGACAGCTAAACTACTTATGACTCTTCCCCCCTAAACCTGTGGAAGGCTTACTCATATATGTGCTACTGAGATCTTTGTTTTCCAGTTAAGACAATGCCAAACTAGGGTGTTGAGCTGCAGAAATCTCTGCAACTGGTACTGATATTATCTCTATGCAACTCCTTCCACTACCAAAGCTTAGGCAGAACCGGAAGAGCAATATGGGTAACCAACAAGGGAATCTATGTTTCAAAGGACTTTCTCCCCTTGACTTAAGTACTTAAAAGAAGATCAGTCAAGACCCAGGTGGAATTTAGGAAGCCCTCTCCTGAAAAGGGAAATCACACCTTTATGTCGAAAAAAGATGAAAAAAAAAAAAATGAAGGTTCCTGCTGCTACACAAATAAAATAAATTAACATATAAACCTTTAGAAGGAACACAACCTTCAGAAAATTCAGTGACCTGTCTCTGGATCTCACAGTAACACAGGTGTTTTGGGTTTTTTTCTGCAATCTGATCTGTTTTTTATCTGAAATCTGATAGCAAACTAACTTTAACTCAATGCCAGGGATTAGTCAGGAATTCACCTCCTCCAATGATACATCATTCTACTACAACATTAAAGACATGCAATACTTCCTCCATTGATAATTTAGACTTGGATCTTTTAGCAAAAACAGCCAAAGCACAACTGTTTCAGTCACCTACACCCTCCATTCCAGGTCACGTTCATAAATGTTTGCTGTGAGTTCCAAAATCCAAATTAGCAATATTCCTTAATATTCCTTCCTCCTGGCAACCTTTATACCTGTGATGAAGAACCTTTTCAGTTCCTTCTCTTCATATCATGCAAAAAAACCCCCAAACAACCAAAAACCCATGTTGTGGCATACTGGCATAAATTCAGATCAACCAACTTCTGACTTTTTGAAGAACAGGCTCTCCTCAGGCTGCTACTCACATGTTTCATAACATAGGGGAAAACTTAAATGCTTTAATTCTGTTCTCCCATTAGCCTCCAATTTTTGCCAGTTCCTTTTTCACTTTAGCAACAAGTCACCAGATCTGCACATGAATTGCACAGTCATATGACAAACTGACTGGGACAATAACAATTTTGCATCACCTCTGATCCTATAAGTCCCAGAGGGGCAATAAGAAAAGTAGGTCCTTAAACTACCCTTTCCACTACAGAACACTTTGTTGTCTTCCCTGCACCCCCAAGAAGTTAAAGACAGACTTATTTCTTATTTCTTCTGGCATTTTACCTTTTTTTTTTAAGCTGAAGAACTGTAGGTTTTGTTCCAAAACATCACATGATACATAACTCTAAGAGATCCTATTCACATTAAGCGGGTATTGCAAAAGAAGAATTATGGCATATATACACTAAGTCAGCAGTAACACATCATTGGTATCTTTCTGAGAAAAGATACCAAGTCTATAAAAACTTAAGATCAACATGAACTTTGAAATCTTCATTCTTCTAGGAGATCATACTTCCTCAGATATACTCAGTAATCCTTGTTTTTAAAATTAAAGCACTTTGCAAAACATGAACTTGGGGTCGAGGGTGTGACAAGGGGAATGTGGAGAATTCCCACAGGTCAGGAAACTTCTGTTTGCTTATGTCATCGATGAAGGATTCAACAAAATCAACAGGTACAAAGGCAGCCTGTCTTTTTCCTGTGGGCTTCTCTGAAATTCTTAAGTACAAAGACACCTGCCAGGTTTAACTGGCCTTGTCCCTGCACTGATCTTTACACACCCACCCTGTAAGAGACAGCGGGCAGTGCAAACATCCTAACTCATACAAAATCAACAGTTAAGGTCAGGAAGACTGTTGCTTGGCCTTTGGCAAAAGATAAGTTGTTCCACAGGTCTTATGCACGCCCAAGGCTACAGGACAATCACTGATTTATTTTGTGAGCACCATGTTTTTACCTCTCATCCTAGTTTTTTCCAGTCCAAAGGGTTCTGAGGTAGTCCTTAGAATATGTGCAGTATCTATGGAAACAGGCTGCTGTTGTATGCATGCAATTATCTGTAGGACCTTTTATAAGGGGTGGCAACAACACTGATACTAAATTCAGCCACTGCTGTTCGGATACACTGTTAATTCTTTATGCAGTGTACCAGGATAGCAAGCCAAAGGCTATGTTTCTCTCCCACATACATTTGTCTCATTCTTAAAGCATTCCACATTCAGTCCTTGCAAAACCCTTTGCCCGTGTTGCTCCCTTAAGTTTTAGCTTACATTTCCTATCCTTTCCTTCCCCCACCTCCTCACCTGTACACCCCCTGCATCCCTTCCATGGTTTTATACCAGCTTTCACAGTAAATTTTACAGCTTGTAACAGTGTTCTGGTGGCACATGTCAATGCTCCTCCCAGTCCCCCATCAAATCACATCCATAAAACCACCTGCTCTGGGCTGCCTGTTGTCAACTACCTGTTACATATCCCAATCTACAATATATTTTTAAATGTACTCAAAATGTTCTGAAGAGGTTTTATCTTATTATATTGTTCTATCTATTTAAGCAGATGTGTAAAATATAACACCTCAGTAATATGCAGTATTGGTATGGCTTGTACCCTACCACAAAGGGAGCTTTAGAGAGGTTAAAACTAACAAACAAATTCTTATTGTATGCAGAAAGCAGGCAGCAACTATTTTGTGAATATTCTAGTGGGAACTCTTGTAGCTTAGTTACATTTCACTGAAACAGGCATGTGAACTGCCCCTACTTCTGAAAACTGTCAGGCATTTTTAACAAACTTACTTGTTATAAAAAAGCATTTTTAAAACTGGGGCACGAAATAACCCAACAGTGTTACAATCCATCTCTTTTCAAGAGACTTTATTACTTAGAAAAACCCAACAAATCTCAACCGTATTTTCCACTTACTCAAAAATCCAGGCCTCTCAGCCTCTCAAAAAATCAAAGAACAAGGAAGTGCTTGTATTAATGTCACAAAAAGATAATGCCAGGAAAATAATAGCTTTCTAATTCCTTCTCCCTTCCTTTACTCACGTCATTTTGCCTAATCTATTTTGGCCATAACATTCACTGATAAAACATTCTAGCTGTGTAAGTCATATAGTCATTAATCTCTTTCTAGGTTATTACAGGAGCAAATAAAATAAAGATAAATCAAATATAGCTTTTTCATGACTGCCCATTCTTCCAAGCAGACATCTTACCTTTGCTCCTCTCATGGCTTTTTCTTCCGTAAGGAATTCTGTTAACAGAAAGGATATACCCATCTTCTGTTGTCACTTCATACTCCTCACTAGGGTATCCCCTGAAGGTAATAATTTGACTCTGAAAAAAGAAAAGAAACCACCCTGGAGTCAGACTGCTAGCCTCCTCCCATCATTAACATGTGCAAAGTACTCTGGGTTCCTTCCAAAGACAATGATGTGAAATTAAAGGATGTGGTAGGAATGTGCCATACCACCCACCTATTGAATGCAGGCAGGTTTTCTTATATGATTTACCCCAGTACAGAATCAGGAACTGGCGAGAGCACAAACCTTAACCCAGGAATTCAGGAGGACTGCCTAGCCTGTCTTCATCCACTATCATATTAGTTACTCACTTGCTGCTTACAGTGAGAAAGGAGACTAAAGTGTTGGAAAGGAAATTATGGTAACAGGACAAAACACCAAGATGTGGATCTGGCAGACAAAAATTGAAACTGTCTGCTCCCACGGAGAGCAGTATCTTCCAGTAACAAATGAGCGAGGACTGCAAAAAAGCCACTGGCACCACAGCAGCACATGGAGGGAAAAGAAGGAGGGAAGAGTTCATCTCTCCTGAAGGGAAAGGCTTCTTTAAAAATATTTCATATTGCATCTGAGCTTTATGCCTAAATCTCTGTTATACAGAGGACACAAACATATTTAGGCCATGTGCTGAAATGAACCACAAACACAGCAGCTTTAAAAAACTGGGGTCACATTCTTCATATATGCAAGCTGCTGACATTACCACCCTAGCTCATACTTTCATGTCCCATTTCTTATTCACCTTTCTCCTCAAACCTTATGTCTCTTGCCCACACTTGTTTAATGCTATGATTTCATTAACAGGTTTATCTCCCATCTCTTCTGTCTCAGGCTTTATGTTATTCTCTTTTGATGCAACTCCACTAGGACAGGGAACTTGCCATTTAATTAGCTTTATGACACCCACCATGCTTTAAGAAAGTGTAAGAAATACAAGACATGATCAGAGTTCTACTCTCGGGCTGTTGGGCAAGGAAGAAAAGAAGCATTTAACTAAACATGCTATTTCTTTTAAATATATCTTTAATCATCCACAGTGACATTAACATTCCAAAATTATACTGAAGCTCATTCCATTCAAATGCTATTGGCCTTAGACTAAATGACTGTTTTCGGTCCTCTAAATGATATGTAGATGATACTCATGACTCAAGCACTTATTTTCTTACAGACCTTAAGCACTTCTAGCTTGAAGTATCTTCTCGCACACATGAAAAAATGGCACAGTTTAGGTGGGGGAGAGGAAAGAGCAACTAATACCAGTTACTAACAGCAAGTATTTTCTGCAGTTGGCTATTGCAGGAGAAGGAGAACAAAGTTAAGAGAGTAAATGCCAAATGGGAAGAAAAGCAGTGCTGAGTAAGAACACAGGAGCATCGTGCTAGCAGCACAAGAATACTTCATAAACATGCTCTTTTCTAGCAGTTAAGCAAGAGAATGACCCGACTTTAGGAAAAAACACCGGTCTGGATCGGAAAATATGTGAGAGAGATCAGCCACAGGCAAAGGGGGACCGAGAAGGACCTGGAAGGAGAAGAGAAGGACGAGGTGTAAGCTGCAGCGGCAGCAGGCTGGCTGCTGGCCAGGGGCTGAAGTTCCCCGGGGCTCCCACCGCCCGCGGCCCTGGCCCCTCCGCTCCTCTCCTCGCCCCGCTACAGCCCCACCGCCACACCCGGTGACAGTCTCGGGCACTTCTCCCTCCCCGCCCCGACACTCACGATGTTCATATTCGTTTCGGGGTCCACATTTCTCCTCCTCCTGGGGAACGCGCCCGAAGCGGCGATGCTCTGCAGCAGGAAAGCGGCGACCACCAGGCCCCGCATCCTGGCCCTGCGGGAAGGCGACGGGAGGCCGCGGCGGAGCAGGACCCGGCGCTGAGCCGGCAGCAAGCGGTCCCGCCGAGGCTTATGTGCCGCCTCCGCCGGGGGCCGCGGCCGGCACGGGACCGCGTGACAGGGGCGGCCGCCCAGCTGGCAGGGCGAGGAGGAGGCGGACGCGGTGCTGCCAGCGGCCGGAGGCGTTGTCCAGCTCCGAGCGGCTGAACCAGCGCGGACACGCTGCCTGGCTGGGCGCCCCGGGTGTGTCACGCACCTCTTCGCGCCTCGCCCTTCGGGTGACTACGGCCCGGCGGAGCCACCCGGCGGCGGGACGGCCCGCCCTCCGCGGGGAGCTGCTGCCGCCTCGACACCGACCTGCCCGCCCGCCCGCCGCTCCAGCGCGGATGAGCGCAGCGCTGCGCGGCGGAGGAGGGCAGTAGGCCGGCGGCGCCGCTCAGGCCATGCCGGGCGGCCTATCGGCGGCGGCAGGGGCTGCCCGGCCCACCTCGCCGGGAGGGAGCTCGCTGGGGGCGGTGGCCTGCGGGCCCAGCGCAACCCCCGGCCGGTGCTGCCTCTCCCTGCCCCTAGTTCCCCTTCCCCGGCGGCCGGGGGCTGCCTGAGCCGGGGTGAGTCAGCGGTTCTCCGGTAATACCGGTGTAGATTCCCCGGACTCCATTTTTCAGCCGCGAGAACAGTGCCCAAGATTTTTGGTTCTTCGTCTTTTGCATCTGCGCCCCTTCTGAAGTCTCCGGAGTCGTGACAGTGCCGCCCTGCGGGGCTGTTTTGTTTTCCGCCGCAGAGACCGCAGCAGCCCCCAAGAGAACGCCGCGGCC